>WBMY01014657.1:303014-314800 GCA_013397315.1 Donacobius atricapilla
TCGGCCCGGCCGCGGCTCCCGGGGGCTCCCGGGGCCGGCGGGGCCCTGGGCCCGGACCCCTCCCGGCCCGGCCGCGATGTTACCTCATGGCCGAGTCTGTGGAAAGAGGGCGGGTCTCCCAAGATTCCTGTATTTAAGCGGTGTCCCAAGGGGTGTACACTTTTTACCTGATTGGCCAGCTTAGCTGTCAGTTCCAAAACAGATCAACAATTGGTTTTTCCTACCATTTATGCTAAACCAATACATATACTTACCTTTATTAAAGAGCTTGGAGATATAAGTAAAAAGTTGTAATAAAATCATATCTGAAATTATCTGAAGATATGCAGTAAGCAACTGAAAGATATTCTAAAAAACTCTGAATTCATAAATTTAGATTTTATTATCTTTTTTATATTGGAGGTTGTTGACTATTTTTCACATTTAAAAACTTGGCTATGTCAAATGTAGATGCAGGTTTTAAGATTTAGTGTACTGAGTAAACAATTAACAGCAACAATCCTGTCCACAATATTCCTTCAAAATAATTAACCATTCTTTCAAGGAATAAAAGCATAATACTACAAAGAAAATACAACTGTAGTATATTGGTGAAGGAAATAAATGTTATTCCTTCAAACTCTCTATTTCTTTTTTATTCACAAAAAAACTCTGTAAAAATTATACAAAATATCAGATTCTTCTCATGTGAGACATACACGCAGTACTTCCTACACATTCTTAGTAGCTTCCAATCAATCTACTTTATTTCTTTATCACGTCTGCTTAATAAGATTTACTATTTTTTCAGAAGTTTAAGAATGAAACCTATGTTTCCAGTAGGAAAGTGTGCTAGCAGTTTTTGCTGCACTGTGGCTTTAATGAATCACAATTTATTTTCTCTTATAGCTAATATTCAATGACATCCATGAAAGAACTGCTTTCCTTCTTCACTCATTTTAGGAGATGGAACTGAGAGGATATTGCGGAACTAGTTTTAGTTCACCTAAAAGGTTAGCAAAGAGCAGGCCATCAAATTTGACCTAACAAGGACCTGGCCTGTAGGAGACTGGGGACTTTCAAGGCATTAGTTTATGTGAAACAAGTTAAACCAGGTCCAGAGACAGGTATAACATACTATAACTTAAGATTTTTATTTTTCCCTGCTGACATATTTTTATTTTTCATAACAAAGTATTTATTTGGCTATAGTAAGAGGTGCTGTCACTCACTAACTATAGCAGACACATGAAAAAGAAAACTAGCAAGACACCTACTTATTTCAGCAATAATTGAACATAAACCGTTCACTACAAAAACAAACTGTTGCACGATGAGAATGAGAAATGTATGCCAAAATGCTCTACAGCCTCGTAGCTAAGGTGATGATATTAACAAATGAGGGCTTGATTGTCTTAGGAGGGAATTCAAGCCCAAATCTTTCCCTTTACCTCACAGACCTCAGAAGAATTATCTGCAATTAATGTCAGAAGCTTTCTCCTGTTGCACTTGCGAAGGGCAATTAACCTGACTTACACACAGACTCAAGAACAAAATTTAGTCCTGGATCCCAAATGGAGGCAGGTGGTTCTGTTGATTTAGGCAGGCAACATGCTGAGTTAGTTCTCTTAGAAAAATCTCATGCTCTGAGTTTTCTTTTGAGAGGCTTCTCTAATTAATTTACATTCCCATTACTGATTCTAGTTTCCTTTGGTTTGAGTGGTATGAAAAGGAGGAAAATAAGTTTGTTTGGCTAGGTTGTGTTCACTGTTCACTGAAGTAATGTGAAACTACAAAACATACCTTGTTCCCATATCTCTATTTATCTCTATTTTCTACTCCTTAGACAAACACATCTAAATGATCAAAAACTATGAAAAATTTTAGATTTTTAAATAATACATTATAGTTCGAATTCTTGTTACATATGGAATTTTCATTTATGAATTTCCCTGGTGAGTTTCGGCATGTGAAGCAGAAGCTCAATGTGCACTTCTTTGTGACTCCCACCAACATTCCTTTAACAAATAATGTTATTAACACCAGTAGGCTTAGCCCAAGAAAGGAAAAAAAAAAAGAAGATATTTTACCTAGAATGCTAAAGCAGGTATTAGAATATACTCCAAAAGAGTATATGCGAGGGACCATTTAAAAGTTATGAAACACCAGTGGAAGAGGGTCGGGCTTTTTCTTTCTTTGTTACATTAATGCTAAATTACGGTATCTTTTCAAAAATACTACTAACTCAAAAAGCAGAAATACAGGAGGATGTTTATACACCATATTTTCACATCTACCAGCCTCAGCATCTGCTTTCTAGATTGAATCTGTGTAACACTGTAATGGGTTAAAGTCCATAACCAGGTAGAAACACCAAAGATGTAGTGGTTTCACATTCACCAAATTTGTTTTGTTAAATTTAATGTAGTGGTTTATTTTTCCACCACGGAATAGGACTAGAAGAAAGGCAAAACAGGCTTAACTTAAAGACAGAAACAGATTTACTAACACATACTAAAGGGTGAACAAAAAAAAACATGAAACCTTTTTAAAAGCACTCCCCTCCCCCCTACCAACAGTTTACCCCTCTACAAAACAATGTAAAGAGGCAGAAAATCAGAACTCTAGGTGAGTACCACATAGAAAATAGTCCTCCACTCAGTCCTTGAGAGAGACAAGTCCCTNTCTGTGAAAGCCTCAAATCTACAAAGCTCAGAAACGGTGGCCTGGATCTTCTCTCCCCCTCCACCCCTCGGTCTTATGGGGTGGGTCTGGCCCAGCCTGGGCTTGGTGCTGCTCTCTGGGGGCCCGGGGGCGGGGGCGGTGCCTAAGCTGAGCCCTGCTGCTGCACCCCTACCCCAATGTTACCTCATGGCAAGCCCGCAGCAGAAGGAGAGAGGACTTTCCCAAAATCCCACCTGTATTTAAGCCATGTGTCCCAGAGGTGTACACTTGTATCTAATTGGCCAACCTGGCTGTCAGTTTTAAAGCAGATCACTAATTGGTTTTTACCATTCATGCCAAACCAATATAAACACAGGGATGCATTAAGACCAAATCAGAATTTATTAAATAATTCACTTGACTTGTTTTAGGGTAAATTTCTAAATCTAGAAAGATGAGCAAATATCTTTAACCATGAACAAAACTCCCAGTAAGTTTCTAAGACACCATAACTCTTATAAGAAAACTCCGAAACCAGCTGCATAACCACCTTTAACCTCCTCAGAAAATATTTTGTTTCTGTTTTGAAAGGAACATTTTCTGCTTTTAACACATCATAATTTAGCTTTCTATAGAGAGGCATGTTGTTGCACATCAGATAGAGATCATGTTACTCATTGAATATGCTTGATAGTGACATCATGAGCACATTCAATCACAAAATTTAAGTACTTGCATTTCATCAGGCATCATTTAGGGAAGTAACAGCCTTTCACTTCAGCACTTCAAAAGGCAGTTTTTCATTCCATGCTGCGCGAACAAATGTTCCTGTTCTTAGCCACTGGCAACTTTTGGGACTGTGGTGCAACACATCATATAGTTAAAAGTCCTCATCTGTTATGCCCAGTGTGACCCTGGGAGAATTATTGATGCAGTGACAGCTCAAAATTTTATTCTCACCCTTCCTGTGTAACATCAAACCCATTATTAATTTTTAAAAGCAACATACTCACAATCTATGTCCAGGGCAGAGTAGGTTAATTTGAAATTATCAAATCAACTTACATTACCTAAGGACAGAGGCTTGATATTCCTGGAATGAGAAATTATCTTGCTTTACTTGGGTCTTGAGATGCCACTGCAACTCAAATTTTTACTTCCCTTTCAATAAATCATCACTGATGTAGAAATCTCTGTTAACATTAAAAGGACATGGATCTCTTAGAACAAGTCCAGAGGAGGGCCACAAAGATGATCAGAGGGTTGGAGCACCTCTTCTGTGAAGACAGGCAGAGAGAGTTGGGGTTGTTTAGCCTGGAGAAGAAAAAGCTCCAGGGTGACCTTCCAGTACCTAAAGGGGATACAAGAGAGCAGGAGAGGAACTTTTTACAAGGACATGTAGAGATAGAACAAGGGGAAATTGTTCCAAACTCAGAGAGGATAGGTTTAGATTAAATAGTAAGAGGGAGTATTTTTCTTTGTTATGTGAAGGCACTGAAAGAGCTTTCCCAGGGAGGTTGTGGATGCCTCATCTCTGGAAGTGTTCAAGGCAAGGCTGGATGGGACTCTGAGCACTCTGGTCTAGTGGAGGGTCCCCCTGCCCACAGCAGCTGGGTTGGAACTAGGTGACCTTCAAGATCCTTTCCAAACCAGACCCTTCTATTTCATTTTATGACAATAAACACTAAAGAGCTATAGAGATTGCTCATTCCAGGTCACTTGATGACAGATAACTAATTGAGGAATACTTACACGGAATATATTGTCCTTACACAGGAGGTGTTGGAGAATAAATTATCCTACTTGTGACACTCAGGATACACATCATCCAACAAGGATTTCATTTCATTTTCAGATCTTCCTTTCTATTTCACCACACCATTAAACTCCCAGAAAATGGAGAAATAAAATCATTGAAGAGCACAGTCTTTTTATATTAATTTACTTGTTAATTAAGTTACTGCAGTAAATGCTTACTTAATTACATTCTCCCATGTACATTTTTCCTTGTTATAAACATTTCTTCTTACTCTTGTTCCAAGCAAAGTATAACTGTCTTGCCTTGCCTCACAAAATAGGTTTCAAACAGCTTGTCCCAATGTTCTGGTGCTCTGGTGTATTTTAATAATGACAATTTAAATGAAAAAACCCCTGCAGCACATACAAAACCAAGATGACTGTCTGTAGGGATTTACAGATATATTAAAGGGATTATGTTCCTCCTGCACTTTAAATGTTTTTCTGTTCCTCAGACCAATCTGAATTTGGAATCTGAGTTCTCATCTTCAGGTGAGCAACCTAAAATAAGACCAGCTAAGGATGAGGTATGCATGAGATGTTTGCAATATTGAAGCTGTCCCTACCTGTAAAATCAACAAGTGTGCCTGAAAGAGAGTGAAATTCTCCAAAATGGAAGGCTCCAGTGCTATTCATTACTCCAGTGAATTTTTGTTTATGTGAAGCATAACATTGTCACAGAAAAGACAAAAAAAATCTTTTGGTTTGGGTTTCTTTTGTTTCTTTGTTTTCTAAAATGCCTTATAATTAGAGGGTGAGTAGCAGGAGCAGGAATTAGAGATGCACTCTTAATTCCAGGTGTTAGAGTGCTTTTACCCAGGAGACCTCAGCTGGGAAGATATTATGCTCCCTGTTCCATCAGTCTTCTCGTTGTACATCAATATTTTTATACTTTTTGTTCTTTGCTTTTTAGTGTTACCCACAAATAGAAGCCACCCAAATGCCTGAGGGAAAAAGGAAATGTAGTTTAAAAATCAAAGTTTTGTTTGGCTTAAAGATATGCAGTTAAAGAAGACAAAGAAGAGAAAGGGGGAAGAAGAATTTGCAGAAGGGTTTTCAAAATTTTCCACTGTCTTCTGAACATGTCAGAAGGAAAGAGCATAACTTCAAACACAATAACAGAAAAAAATAGTCACTATATGTTTCCATTCTATAAAGACAGTTTTGGGGGTCTATATATTATGAAATATCACTGTCATGTATAACAACTACAATTAATCTCGATATTTTCCTGTTTCTAAGAAAAAACATGGACAGAAGAATGACTACTACCTTGGTTACATCCGAGGACTGAATCTAGGAAAACTGAGAGAAACCATCTTGAATCCGATATTAGCAATTCATAGTTGAACATATCATTCAACCATAGGAAGTAGATTTCTGACTTGTCAAATTAAAAGCTTTAACAGGCAGGTATGCTCCATAAATGAAGAGGGATAAAAGGGAGAGATAACAGAAATAAAGCTGATTGCACTGTTGGAAATCTCAGTAACTGCTTGCAACATAGAGACCAGGGAATGGGGTAGCAAGCTGTTTTTGTTAAAGCCTGTGTAGGTAAGACCAAGGCAATTTAATAGTCAAAGGATTTCACTTTTCATGGTTGTTGATCTACAGCCTCTGATGTTTTACACACACACACTCCCAAAAAAAAATATTACAGATTAAAGAAGACCTTTTATTTAGACCAGTCTGATAGAAAGTCATGCTATTCATTTTGTTAGATGTCAGAACCAATAAACCCTGAAACATTAATCATCCTAGAACACTGAATTTAAGAGTTTGTATTTGGTTAGCTACAGAATATGCAATGAGTAAATATAGTCAAAAGAACTAATAGAATCTTTCTCCTAAAGACTTTCATAGTCCAAAATTTCTAAATACGAAATTAATACAAACACAATATAGGCAAGGTAGCTCAGCAACTTGTTTAACATTTTCAGATAGATTAAATGAAGAACATGACCTTTAAAGTTGTTGGTCCAGAAGATACTCCCTAGATGTGATTTTTTACTTATTGTATTCTTCTTATGGTCAAAATCCCTTATGAAATACTTTTCCATACTAATTTACTAATTAGCTATAGTTAAGAAAAATGTACACACCTGGGGATTTTAAATACTCCCATGCTGTTGTCACACATAGTCCTCCCTCTGCATCTAGCCATATATCCATTAGTTCTGTTGGGTGTATTTCTCTACAGTGGATGAATTTGGGTTGTTTGCCATCTGCACCTGAATCATAAAGTACAATTATTTTATTCATCTATAACCTCTGATAAAATTCTGCTGAGGTAATCTTTTGAGTCTCTTTTCCCCCTCAGGTATAGCTACCATAATAATACTTAGCAACTGACAGGCAGAGGAAGTTAGGGATCTTCAGCCTGGAGAAGAGAAAGTTGTGTGGAAATTTCGCAGCTACCTCCCACTGTCTGAAGGGGGCCTACAGGGAAGCTGGCGAGGGACAGCTCAACTGTTCAAGAACTGTAGTGACAGGACAAGGACTAATGGGTACAAACTGAAAAAGGGAAAATTTAGGTTAGATATATGGAAGAAATCATAAACTGAGGCCATCATGAGGCACTGGAACAAGTTGCCAGAGAGGCTGTGGATGCCTCATCAGTGGAAGTGTTTAAGTCCAGGTTGAATGGGACGTTGAGCAACCTGGTCTGGTGGTGGTGTAAGTAGAGGGGCCTAGAGCCAGATTCCAGGGGTAACCTGGTAGAGGGGCTGGAGCCAGATGATTTTTAAAGGTTCCTTCCAACTGAAACCGTTCTATGATTATGATTCTATAATAATTAATATTCTACAATTTTGCTTTACATTCAAACCTAAAGTTTTGCTTTAGCTTCAGGTCACTTGATGCCCCTCGGGAAATCAAAATAGTGTCTTTCACTATATCACTAAAAAAAAATAAATCAAAACCGATAGGAAAACAGCTTTCAGTTACAATATTCTAAAGGTAAAGCTGGGGGTGAGTGCCACTCCCATGGGAACTATAACATTATAAGAGGGAGGACTGGTATGGGTCAACAGAGCAGGAGTAGGTCCCATTGCTGTTAGCCCAGGCACAGCAGCAAAACCCTGAGGTCAATGACAGAGAAAAAATTAGCCACCGATATGCTTCCATTTCTCTGTAGAAAACCACTGGCCTCCTTGTTACGTTCATCGGCTCTCCAGTGGTTCCATTCTTAGCGCAGTGCTGCAAACACAGTATCTTGTTATTCCTCAGGTTTTCTGGGAGACTAAGACACTGCTTTGGGAAATGAGCAGAACTTGAGAGGGAGTAGCAAAGTGAGGGGGATGTTTTTCTCATGGAAAACCTCTTCTTTCCCTCTCTATTTTTTCACTGCAATGTTACACACTTGGAGTTGTTTAGAGTTGCTGCCTACACCCAACTGGAAATAACATCACCTTGTAAACAAGGCCAAGATGTATCCTGGAGGACAGGATTTGTCATAACATTAGTTTTTCATGTACATTTTTTTTTCTCACAGCCTGTTACTGTAGCTGGCATCCATTGCAGTCTTTTAAAGGAACTAAAAGATTTACAAAAACAAACAAATAGAGGGGGGAATAAAAGGGAGGAAAAGGTGTTCTGGTGAGGAAAAAAGGAATTTTGGTAAGTAGAAATTTTTGACAAAATGAAAAAAATAAGGTCTGGTGAGCAGATGGAAACCAGCTAAGCTTCACCTGTTTTTTGGTCCAAAAAGATGTCAAGGAAACCCTGCCGCAAAGTCATTGCCAGAAAAAAATCCACTTTGGTGAACAAAACATGTAGGTTCTATCGAAAGATAAATTTCACCTCAGCATTTGATTGTTCAGTGAACTGATTACGGTAACATATTTTACCTAAAAAACTAGGTCAAGTAAGGAGAAAGGAAACCCCTGAAGTCCTTGGCTATAAATGTGTTCTACATGACCTACCAGGGAAGAATTATTTAAAGAACATTCAACTTAAACTCTCCAGAGATTTCTGGTTGGACATTTATTATTTTCCTACAAGAAACACGAGCTACTGCTCTGACTTACTGCTCCAGTTTTAGAATGAAAATCTCAGTGGAACTTGCATTGACATAAAAATGGACTGTAAAAATCACAGTAATGAATCCAGCTCAGTGAAATGACAAGTACTGAAAGTTGTTTTTTTTCAGCTTCTGAATTGATTTTTTTAAGAGTCAACTTTTAATGTTTATGATATTTCTAACTAATCTTAGAAAAAACAGTATGGGAAAAAAAATTGGATTAAAAATACCTGATTCATGAAAAGACATCTTGAAAACAGTACTGACTACAATGGTCTGGTGTTTCTACCATTTTGACACAAATCCCAATTTATTTAAAGTGTTCTTCCTAAGCTTCTCTATATTCAAAAATGACAGTGAAACTGTATGAGGAAGTTATTAGCTCCTAGTTTGAAGACTGCATTTAGACAAACTCTTGCATATGGTGCATAATGGGAATGAACTCTTCACCTGTTCCTCTCTATTTGCAAACCAAAACATAACTCAGTTCAGAAAGGGAGATTATAAAAAATTTACCTGACTAATTTTCAGATTAATGTAAAACAGTATAACAATATTATAAACACTAAAACCTTTAAGCATTTTTGCTCCTTTGAAAAGGCTTACTTTTTAAGAAGTATGTATTAGCATAATGCAGAGGACAGAAATCTTTTTAAAAATTGCAGTAACTCTTATTTAGATATTTTCTTAACTCCATATTAGTTTGTGTATTTAGTCTAAATAAAAGTGGCAAAAAGATGCAGCCATACAGAATATTTAGACATGTAATGCATATTTTGGCAGGCCCCCAGCTTCTGTATCTTTAGACTTATGATCCCCAAACATTCCTGCATTTGTCACCCTTGAACAGAAAAGTTTATATATATATTTATATTTTAGTAGAAATACCAATCACTACTCTATATTTTTCCCCAGTTATGCAATAATCAATTGCATAATCAATAACCGATCTTTTTAATATTCTGGCTTCCAAGAAAGAGGTGAAAATCCTTGCAATGTTTCCATGAGAATGATATTACAAGATGAACAACCACAGCAGGATGTCAAGTTTCACCTGTATTTCACATGACAGAGCAAATCATGAGCATTAGGTGCATTTTTATCTAGAGGTAGGAAAACAATGTACTACTGTTGAATACTACATAAGAGCAGCCTAGTATACTTGCGAATGCTAACAATGTGGTGTATGTCCCTTCATTCCTCCATGAATGCAAATCTAGTTTTAGATGCTAAAAATCAGGGTCCAAGATCACAGTTACCTCATATCCTACTTCGAATTATTAGTATGAGGAAAGAAGATCTCAGAGTTTTCAACAACATATTTGCATTTTCCCACCCCTTTTTCCTGTGTCTGGTTGTAAGGTTGTGCTCAAATTGTTACCTGTTCCAAAGAGGCTAAGTTCCTCGACCCACCAACACCTCTGAACCACAGACAAAAAAGTACAGCTGCTTTTACCAGGTCTTGCCTCTCCTGCCAGCCCCTGCCTGTGCTCTAGTGCACTGCTTCTCACCATATATAACAGCAGGGAGGTTGGCATGCAATTTTTTACCAGAAGCCCAGACATGGAGATCCAGCCTTTTGGTAACCCATAGTCAGAGGGATTGATTTTCCTTGTATACATTTGACTGCTTTTAAGTTCTTGATGATATTCACTCTGTGATGGTTATCACCCGATCTTTAATCAGGCTGTACATAATTATCATTTTATACATCCTTTATTTTCATGCTTTCAAACAGTAAGATAGTACTTGTTTAAAAACAGCAAACAAAAAAAAAATACAGACAAGGAAACAAAATTGCAGACTATGCTTATCAGTTCAAAGCTATTTTAGGATCATCATCATTTTGGCTAAAAGTGACGCTGGCTATCTAACCTTTCCTCTCTTCCCTTATGACACAAAAAGCTCTGAGAATTGCCTGTTTCCTCTGCCTGGTATTAAGACATACATTTTCTTCTCCTTGGTGTGCACCCCACATGAGGGACAGAGAGCTATGCTTTTCTAGCCTTCAAACTCTGCTTCCACTCCCCAACGTGCCTAATATTCCTATTGTGCTTCTTAACCTAGATAATTTCTTCCTGCTTGCTTTCTGCCTCCATAACCGGTTAATGAAGAACCATGAGTTGGCCTATGTGACACGAAAGGTCCCTTCCAATATCAGGTACTCTGAAAACATCAATAAATTTCACACCTTGGAAAAAAAGCGCTTATAGCCATTTTATTAAATTCTAGAATATGGAAAAATTACATGGTTCACAAGATATTGTATTACTTCTGTAACACAGAAGAGGCTGAAACTAAAATTCTGAATATGACGAGTCTGGTAACATTTTGTTTGAATGGTACCGTACCCACCAAGGGCTGGCTTATTTCATTCCTGCATAGACAGATTGTCCAAAATTACACCTATATCTCCTCTCCAGTTTATTTGCCCAAGGAAACAGAAATTCAAAGGTGGATCATAGCTGAATCAAACCAGCTGACTCTTCCATCCCTAAGAAAATGTAACTACACATTTCCTTTTTAGATGGAATTTGCAACCAAGCTGCATTTGGCCCTTTGACAAAAATTTTTCACAGTATGAAGCATGGTACTCTTTCCCTCCTAGAGCATAGTAGTTCTGCCTTTCCTGTGTAACAAGTGTGCAGCCAAACCATAGGCTCATAAAAAAAGGTTGTCCAAAATTACATGCAGCTTCATGCCTTGGGAAAATAACAAAAGAAAAAAAGGGTTTTGTCCAACTTTACAGGAAATATTCTGGATTTTTTCCTGTCATAAAAAATACATTTATGAACCGTATTCTTTCTACATCTGAACATCCATCTAAATTTTTATTTCATCATAGAATTGTACTATGTGGGACTACTGAGCCAATTTCACCTGTATGCACATCCATTTTCCCTGAACCATATCCTCACCTTTTTATAAGAGTCAGTTATAAGCTGTAGCACTGGAACATGAGATATTCTTATCCCAGGTCAAGGATACACAGCTCAAGCCTATATAAATAAAAATGAAGTCTTTATTTCTATAGATGACTGAGTTGTGTTACTGAGGGCTGCAGATATCAAGCTTGAACCAGACTTTTTTTATTATTTTTCCTCTGCCATCAACTTGCCAGACAGAATTCATTACAGCTCTTGCCTTACAAGAAGTTTAAAATGTTTGGGGCTTCCAGGAATTTAAAAGTTTTTTAAAAGAAGACATTTTATTGGAATGTGTTGGCTGAATCTGTGATCCTTCAAGAGTAAACAGCCACCAGGCACTACAAAAGAAAAGAAAAACTCACTTTCTTCTAACCAGGATTCTTCAAGTTCTTACAGAT
>WBMY01014658.1:0-37882 GCA_013397315.1 Donacobius atricapilla
CCCATCTCTGGGTCAGAAAAGTGTAATGTGACAGGCAGGGCCACCTCCCACCGTCCCAGGCTGCCCCAACTTCCTCCAGCCTGGCCTTGGACACTGCCAGGGATCCAGGAGCATGAATTGCTGCACCTTTCCCTGGAGGGAAAAGCCACCCTTGCCTGCTGCTGCCTCAGCACATGGGCAGAGAGCTGTGCCACTGGCAGGAGTAACGAAATTAAAGTTATAAAACACAACCACCCCAACGGGGACGCTGCTGCCTCTGCCCCCAGCAGGTCACTGTGACTGGTGCCGAGGGCAGCAGCACAGGAATGGGTGAGAAAAGCTAAAAATGTGCAAAACCCCCCTTAATTCTCCTCATAAATCCACCTGAGTATGTCAAGAAATCAAAACTGTGTAAGAACCCAAATACCAATGAAACCTCCCCAGAACCCCCCAATTTGGGGTAAAATCCCCCCAAAATAACACCCAATCCCCCAAATTGGGGGGTTCTGTAGAGTTTTCATGGGTTTGACCCCAAATTTGAGGGGTTTAGGGTGGTTTGGGACAGGATTTCTGCCCAAATTTGAGGGTTCTGCAGTGGTTTAGGGGTGGTTTAACTCCAAATTTGGGGGGGTTGGTGTTATTTGGGGAGATTTACCCCAAATTTGGGGGTTCTGGGGTGGTTGGGGGGGTTGGCTCAAATTTAGGAGTCTCAGGGGTTTGAGGGGTCCCAAATTTGGGGATCTTGAGGTTTTTTGGGGATGTTTTACCCCAAAATTTGCGGGGTTTGCAGTGATCTGGGGGGGGGCTTTGACCCCATTCTCCCTGCACAAGCCTGGAGTTGAGTTGTTCTCCCTGGGGAATGCTCCAGTGTAACCATTCTCCAGAGGGGATTCTCCAACAGAAATCAGTGCCACATCCAGCTCTCTGCATCCAGTAAAGTCACATCAGTGTCATGCCCGTCCCCTGCCAGGACCTGGCTTTCTGCCTCTGATTTCTCTTACACCTGGGGAGAGGCAGGAATATTCCAACATCTCCCCTGAGTGCTCACAACAGCCTCTGCAAATTGTTTTGCCTGGAGCTGACTGGAAAATTTTAATTCTTTAATCCGTCACCAACCTCAGCGAGGTAAGGGACACAAAGTATGAGACCAAACCAAACACAAAATATTCCCTGCAACCTGAAATAAAGAAACCTGAAGGGGAATAAACCTCTCTGCAGTGCAAACTGGTCACCAGAGGTGCAAAAGCAGCACCACAGCGCCTGAATCGGCTCCTGTCTGAGCTTCCCATCAGCCATAAAAACCTGTTAATTGCTTTTCCTTTGCTCTTGGGAACAGAAATTTGAGCTGAGCAATGCCCACTCTGGGATAAACCAGATTCAAAATATTCCCTGCAACCTGAGATAAAGAAACCCGAAGGGGAGTAAACCTCGAGGCAGCTCCCAGCAGTGCAAACTGGTCACCAGAGGTGCAGCAGGGCTCCAGGGACACCTCGGGGTGTCACCCCTGCTTTGGGAGACCCAGGAGGGTCCCACCTACCTTGGTCAGCTCCTGGGCGTTGGCCAGGTTGTCCACAGCGATGGCCAGGAAGACGTTCAGCAGAGTATCTTTGGGAGCAGCTGAGGAAAAACTCTCCAGGCAGCACAGACAGCAATTACCCCCTTCCTGCTGCCCCCCTTTCCCCCTTGCTGGTTTATGGACTGATCCCTGGAAGCTTTGCCACCATTCCCAGCTCGCCCAGCCCCGCAGCCCAGCAGGGCTGGACACACATTTGTGTCCCCAGCATCTGTCTGGAGAGGGGACAGCACCTGAAGGGCTTTGCCCCATCAGAGGGGCAGGCTGGGACCTCCTGCTGCTCCCAGAGGCACCACAGCCTCCGGCTTTCCACCCCCCAGCCCAGAAATGCAGATTTCACCCTCATTTTTCCCTCTTGTTTAAAAGGACAACCAGTGGAGCTGCAGGAAATTGGTCATATTAAGCCAACGTTTACATTTTATATACACAGAGCTGTATTAAGTCATGGAGTGCATGGAAAAATGAATGTCAGGTCATTGCTGCTGGGAGGAAACCATCCTGGCTTATCCCTCTGGAGCCGGGATGGCAGCAAGGGCACCCCAGGCATGCTGCACCACCAGAGCAGCACAGCCAGCCCTGTTAGTGAGCTCTGCTGCTAAAACAGCCCCCAAGCCCAGCCCAGAGCGCCCAGAGCCCAGCAAAACCAGGGCAGTGCCCACGCCAGCCCAGGCCTCTCAGCAGAGCTCTGCATTCCATCGCTGAGACAGAACGCTGGCCTGGAATGAGTTATTCCTATTTTATTTTTATTTTTCCACTTAATGATTTCAGCTGTTGCCGAGTTTATTGTTGTTATTCCAGCCTTGTGGCTGCAAAACGGCCCCAGAACAGTCATAAATCAGCTACCTCTGCACAGGGAAGGAGGGCAAGCAGAGCAAAACCACGGCAAAAGCACTCTCCCAAGGAGAAAACGCACTTGGCTCTTGCACATCACCTGGAGACAGGAGAGTCGCTCATTCCAGAGCTCTGTTTGCTCCTCCAGATAGGAATGTGCATGGGAATGGTCCATAAACCCTGTGAAAAGGCTGCAGGGGTTTTAGGAAACAAATTCAGGTATTTGCAGAAGGCTCCAGGAGAGCTGGAGAGGGACTGGGGACAAGGCAGGGAGGGACAGGACACAGGGAATGGCTTCCCACTGCCAGGGGGTAAAGTTTTATGGGATATTGGGAGGGAATTGTTCCCTGGGAGGGTGGGCAGGCCCTGGCACAGGGTGCCCAGAGCAGCTGTGGCTGCCCCTGGATCCCTGGCAGTGCCCAAGGCCAGGCTGGACACTGGGGCTTGGAGCAGCCTGGGACAGTGGGAGGTGTCCGTGGTCATGAACAAGGTGATCTTTGAGGCCCCCTCCAACCACAACCATCCTGGGATTTTCTGTCAGGTCCACGTTCCTCTGCCTTGAGTTGTGGGGTGGAAGGGCAAGGGCAGGACTGGGGTGAGGATGGTGAGAGGAGGAAGGCAGAAATCCCTCCTGGGAGGGCAGGAGAGGCGAGGGATGAACTCAGAGGGCACTGCCAGCCTGCAGGGAGCTGTTGGGAAGCCACGGCCCCAGTGCCCTTCGTGTCTCTCCATCCCCCAGAGGCTGCCTGGAGCAGCACCCGGGGTTGCTGTCAGCCAGAGGAGCCCGGAGGGCTGCAGGAGGATCCAGCTCTGCAGGGCGATCCAGCTCTGCAGGGGGATCCAGCTCTGCAGGGTGATCCAGCTCTGCAGGGAGATCCAGCTCTGCAGGGGGATCCAGCTCTGCGGGGGGATCCAGCTCTGCAGGGCGATCCAGCTCTGCAGGGGGATCCAGCTCTGCAGGGCGATCCAGCTCTGCAGGGGGATCCAGCTCTGCAGGGGGATCCAGCTCTGCAGGGGGATCCAGCTCTGCAGGGGGATCCAGGTCTGCAGGGGGATCCAGCTCTGCAGGGGGATCCAGCTCTGCAGGGGGATCCAGGTCTGCAGGAGGATCCAGCTCTGCAGGGAGATCCAGCTCTGCAGGGCGATCCAGCTCTGCGGGGGGATCCAGCTCTGCGGGGCGATCCAGCTCTCCCAGACAGCGATCCCGGTGTCCCTGCAGCTCCCCCCGCCTCGGGGCACTGCAGGGCCCTGTCGCACATCCACGGCATCTGCAAACCTCCCAAGGCAGGCAGCGACCAAAGCTGGCCCCAGGCAGCAGCTCAATGCCCCTGTGCTCCCCTTCTCCAGGGTTTTATCAAACTCAGCCCAGACTTCGGAACCAGGCTCCAATTCCCACTGAGGGAGGGTCTCCAGAGCCTGGACGCTTGTCAGATCTGGAGCCCAGGGACAGCAGGAGCTGGATTCATCTCTTTGGATGTTTCTGCATCCTCCCCGACTGCCAAACCCTGCAGGGCATGGACACAGAGCCCTGGGGTTTCTCCAGCCAGGAACCAGCGTTTCTCCTGCTTTTTCCCCTTGGAAGATAATTCCTCAGGGACAGGGGGGGTTGGAATGTGATGCCCATCACCTGCTCCTTCCTCCATCCCAGCAGGACAGTGAGGAGTGGGTGGAATGCCTCGATCCCAGTGAATCCAGTGGACACAGAACGGGAAGAACACTGCTGGAATCATCCCACAAAGAGCCCGATTTGTCCTTCACAAAGGCATTAATTCCCCCACTTTCTCTGAGGGTGGGGGGCTGAAGGCACCCCTGGGCTGTGCTGGGTGTTTGGGTTTTTCCCTCCGGGGTGCTTCCAACAGGCTGGAAACTCTTCCAAGCCTCCTATCTGGGAATAAATGTCTCAGCAATAAAACTGCCGCCCACACCCGCTGCAAGTGGCTCGTGTAACAGAGGCAGCCCCTGGAAATGGAATTAATTGCTTTTTATCAGATCAGCCTGCCCTGATCCGTTTCCAAGCAGACAGTGTCTGGCAGAATTGGGTGTTTCTGCCCCAAGAAAGGTCCCTCAGTCCTCTCTGCAGAGCTGGGGGATTCCCAAATTTCTCCCAAGCTCAGGCTGTGTAACCTGGATGAGGCAGGGCCTGGAGCCAGGAATCATCTCCTGCCTGGCCCTTGAAGGCCAGGGAAGGGCAGCATCCTCCAGGCAGTTCCTGCTATTCTCTTCAGGCTCCTCTGCAGTTTTTCTTGGGTTTTTTTTTCCTTTCTCTTTATTGTCTCAACAGATGCCTCAATTTATCAATTAAGTGGATAACAGTGAAGGCAGGCATGGTGTAATTTCCTGGAAAATGGGCCAAATCCTGTTGTTACTTAAATCATAAAACTTTCATTAAACCATTTCTGGTTCCACACAGACTCTCTGGAAATGGAAAGGTAACATGAGACACTTCCCTCTTAGAAAAACAAACTTTTCCTTGCCATGATCCATTGCAAAAGCAAATGGATTCAAAGAACCAAAAACAGATTCCAAGAGCCAAGTGCAATGAGGAGCAGCAGAATCCAGCACTGTCCCAACCTTTCTTCCTCAGGAAATGGAATAACCACAGAGCCCTGAGCAGCTCTGGGAGGAGAAATGAGTCCCTCAGGTTTAAAAGAGGAGGTTTGGCCAGCTGACCCCAAATTACCCATCCCACTTCCCCAACAAGGTTTGATCCAGTGTCCCCAAACTCTTAAAAGTGGCCTGACCAAACAGCAAAGTTCCCAAGGCGACAATAAAGCCCCTCCCAGCAGAGGAACCCAAGTTCAGCATCCCAAAGGGCTCAGATTTTGATATAAGAAAACAAAATGAGTAACAAAACAAAAGCAAGAAGTCCCACTTAGGAAATAAACTCTCAGCACAGCCATGAGGGGAGGGATGGCAAAGCCTCACTTGATAAATGAAAAAAAGCCCCACATTGCAGGGAAAAGAAGAACAATTTCAAAGCTTTAGGAGAGAGTTCTATTAGGTAGAGAGAGATCCTTCAGAAATCCCAAGATATAGAAGTACAGTCACATTAATTGAATCTAATAATGAATTTATTGTAAATTAATCATCCCTGTGACCCTTTCAGCTCAGGATATCCTATGATTCCATGTTGCCAATCACAATTAAGCTGATCACAACTCTCAGAGCTCTCTCTGGGGTGTCCCTGTGGTGACTGCTGGGCTCTGGGGGCCTCCCTGGGACGGTGTCCCCAAGGTGCCTCTCCCTGTACTCACCGGTCCCTAACCCTGCAGCATCATGGACATTAATAATTATCTTGCCTCCTGCAGAGGATGTTCTTTTCTGGCAAACTGAAGTTGATTTTTAGATGCTCCTGGTTATGTTTTGACAGCTCCTCATGACCGAAATCCCTGGTAAGGGACACAGCCCAGACTCCCCTCAGGGATAAATTAATCCCTTTGGCTGCTTTACTCTCAGCATCCAAAGCAAAGCTGCTGAACAGCCCTGACCTGACTGAAATGCTGCTTCAGACATCAGCACAGGCATTCCTGCTGCAGTTCCCATGGGAAGCAGACATGGGAGAGGTTTAACCCCTCATCCTCCCCCACAGCCCAGCCCCAGCCCTCCCCTGCACTGCTGGAGGGCAGCAGGGCCGTGGGTGGTGCAGGAAGGCCCCCACGAGTTCCCTGGGAAAGGGTTGATGCTCTCAGACTAAATTCCTAAATTCCTACCAAGATTACTCAGGCCAGGCCTCTGATTCTCCATAGGCCTGGAGATCCATTATCCTAAGGATGTAAATCTCCACAGGAATTCCCAGATTTGTCTCAGGTTTATAGCTCTGATTATGTGAAGTATTGCAGAATCCCAGAATGGTTTGGAAGGACCTTACAACTGATCTTGTTCCACCCCCACCCTGGGCAGGGACACCTTCCATTATCCCAGCCTGGCCTTGGACACTTCCAGAGATCCAGGGGCAGCCACAGCTTCTCTTTAAAGATGGAAATCATCAGAAGCTGGTGAAAAGAAAACCTCCCAGGACATTCCAGAAGTTTTTCTGAGTGTTGTTAGTCTTTGTCAGCCAATTTTTCCCTCTCTCTCAGCGCTCACAGAACCTCCCCTGCAGCAAACTCATCCCAACCTGCAGGACTCAGGGAGGATCAAAGAATCCCACCTTGCACATCCTCCTTCCTTCCCAAAGCCCCAGCGACGTCCCAAGGAGCTCGAGGAGTCACCAGTACGGGGCTGTGGGCAAGGGGCATGGGAGAGGCACTGGAGACGTCTGGAGGGATTCAGGAAAGCCACCCCTGGATCCCTCAGCAGCAGAGGGAGAACAGGACAGCTGCACCTGCCAGGATGAGATTTAGGGAGAAGGTGGGCAAGGTTCCCACTCTCCAATCCCAAATCCATGGCAGGGGCAGCAGATCCCCTCCTCCTGAACACCCCCTGCCCTTTCCCTGGTAATGAAAACCAGAGGACAAGGGAGAAGTCCCCTCTAAATTAAAGGTGAGGAAGGGAATTAATGCCCTGTTCCTCAAAAACCCTGGATCTTGGCAGCTCGGAGGTGAAAAGTCCCTCCCTCGGCTGTGCTGTCAAGCCTGATTACAGCTTAATCTCATTTCCAAATGCCAAGCCCGGAGGATTTAGAGCTCTCCCTCCCTCCCTGCTCTCCACTGACCCAGTTTTCCAGAGCCTGGTGTTTCTGGAAGGGGCCGTGCTGGCTGCCGAGAGGAGATGTCGGAGCATCGCTGCCACAGCTCCAGGACTGGGATCAGTCCCGTGGAGACAGGCACAGCCCCCACTGCTCTGCTCTTCCCTGGCCCTGCTCCTCATCCCGCAGGAGAGAATTCCAGCAGAGCTGAAGGGCTGGAGCACTGCTGTGCCATCCGTGGGCACAACATCACCCATGGCACGTTGTGTCACTTCCACCCCTGGAGCAGCCCCTTTCCGCAGGAAGGCTGTCTTCAGCCCCAGTATTTCCCCTAATTCACCCCTCCCTTTCTCCTGCATCTCCAGCCCAAACAAAACTCCCAGGAAAAGAGGAATGCAGGGACTGTGGCCAGCAAGAAGGCCGGGAAATCCTTGCGGGACCTCCTGGGTGGAGCAGCAGCACTGGGCATCCTTATCCCACTTTGGGCCACTCTCATCCCACTTTGCAGAACAAACAAGGCAGACAGGGTTGCCTTGGCTCTGCCACAATTCCCGGGTTTCCTGTTTTAGGGGATGCTCCCTCTGGCTCCACACAGCTCCAGAGAATCTGCAGCCACAGAATCACACAAGCAATCACACAATCACAGAATCAATCACAGGATCAGTCACACAATCTGTCACACAATCACAGAATAAATCACAGAATCAATCACGGGATCAGTCACACAATCCGTCACACAATCACAGAATCAATCACAGGATCGCACAATCACAGAATTAACTAGGCTGGAAAAGCCATTTGAGATCAAGTCCAACCTAGACCTGACACCACCTTGTCACCCAGAGCCACATCCAATCTGGAGGTGTTTAAGGACTCCAAACCTCTCTGGGCAGCCCCTTCCAATGCCCAATCACTCGTTCTGGGAAGAATTTCTCCCTGATGTCCAGCCTAAACCTCCCCGGGTGCAGCTCAGGGCTGTGTCCTCACACCAGTGACGCTGTAGCTGGCTGGTGCTGCCACTGTCACAGAGCCGTGGCACAGGGACAGGGCCACCGCAGCCCCTCCGCCCCCCAGGCTCTCCTCCCCACACCCAGCTGCTCCATCAGGGAGCTGCTTTGCTTGTTTGGGTATAAAATATAAGAAGCATATAAAATACAGCCTCCCTTCTCAAATCCCAGCCCGGTGTCACTCTGTCCCTGCCTGCCTGGACCCCTGGGACACACCAGCCCTTCCCCAGCAGACACCCGGGGACATTGGTGTGCTGGTTTAAGTTCATAACCAGGCAGAAACACCAACCAGTGACTAGGCATGAAAACTGACAGCTAACATAGCCATGGAGAATGGACTAAAATACCCCTGTAACTTCGAGAATGCTTTTTAGGGGGATGCAAAGTTCTAGTCATGGCCGTGGGCTGATACAGCTGCGATCCAATGGAGAATTTTGAACAGAGGAAGATAAAGAGAAGCTCTCTGCCCCCAGGGGAAAAAGAGGACTCTGCCCCATGAGATGAAGATGATTTTGGAGACAGACTAAGAGAACCTTCATTCTATACCAGAAGAGTCATCTTTAAACTGTTCCCTAAATAAGCCCATGAGCGCAGTTGTGGGAAAGCTGCCAAGGGGGAGGGAGGGACCTCAGGGCTTGCAGGATTCCCCGGGCGGCTCCAGGGGCCACCAGAGAACTGCTCCTTGTGGCCACGTCTCCATGGAAGTTCTGAGAGAGGCTCCTCTCCCAAAGAACTGAAGAAAAGCTATTTTAAAGTAGTGAAACTAACTGAAAATCCCAGGTTTTGTCTCNGCTCTCTGCCCCCAGGGGAAAAAGAGGACTCTGCCCCATGAGATGAAGATGATTTTGGAGACAGACTAAGAGAACCTTCATTCTATACCAGAAGAGTCATCTTTAAACTGTTCCCTAAATAAGCCCATGAGCGCAGTTGTGGGAAAGCTGCCAAGGGGGAGGGAGGGACCTCAGGGCTTGCAGGATTCCCCGGGCGGCTCCAGGGGCCACCAGAGAACTGCTCCTTGTGGCCACGTCTCCATGGAAGTTCTGAGAGAGGCTCCTCTCCCAAAGAACTGAAGAAAAGCTATTTTAAAGTAGTGAAACTAACTGAAAATCCCAGGTTTTGTCTCTTTATGTTGCCAGTGGGAAAGTGGACAGTTGTGGGGGGAGAAGAAGTGTTTTGAAGGTTTCATTTTGATTCTCATTCTCTTCTTTTAGTGTTTGTTAATAAATCTATCTTTATACCTTTTAAGTTTGAGCCTGCTTTGCTTTTCTCCTAATCCTATCTCAGAGTAGGAAAAAGAGCAAACAATTCTAGGAGATAGTCGAACCACTACACTAATTTTGAGAAACACAAATTGGCAAACCTGAAACCATTACAACTGAGGGGTGAAAGCTCCCAGTTTCTTGTTACCCTCAAGAGATTGCCATATCTCAGAAGAACAAAACAGACACTTCATGTGCCAAGGCTTGGAACACTGAACACTCCCAGAACCTGAAACCCAAGATCCAGAATTAAAATTAAAGCATTGTGTGTAAATGAGATAATTTGGAGCATCTGGGACAGCACAGCTGGTTAAGGTACCCTAGACAAAGGCACATGAAGTGTCTGTTTTGTTCTTCTGAGATATGGAAATCTCTGACTAAAAACAAACTGTCTGTGAAGATATTTGAGGTCCTGCCGCGACCTGTCCTCAATTATTTGTCCCACAATCTAAACTCACTCTTAATAGAACATTTTCAAGGTAAAACACAACAATTAAAATGAAATTTCTATAAATTAAATTAAAAATTCTTATGTTGCCCTAAGAAAAGCAACACCAAGTTGGACAACTCACCTTCAGTGCTGTCAGAAGCAAAGCCATGGCAATAATTTGGCTTTCAAAGGATAAGGCCGTGAGAATTTAGGGAAAGCTGAGGATTTCCAGCAGCCTGGGAGGGACTGTGCCACCAAGGATATCCATGGAAGGATACAGTTACCGAAGAGGGTGAGGACGATGAAGTAGATGGAGGAGAACATTCCCGAGTGGACGCCGCCCTGCGACTCTATCCCGTGGTACATCACGGCATTCCAGTCCTCCCCAGTCAGGATCTGCAGGGAGGCACAGGGACAGGGTCACTCACAGGAACAGCAGCTCTGGGGAAGCCAAAGCCACCGGGAATGTCCCTGGGAACTGAGGAGCACGTGGGGGACACCAGGCACAGCATCACCAGGCCAGGGATGGATTGTCCCACTCTGCTCTGGGCTGGGGTGGCCTCGCCCCCAGCGCTGGGGGAGTTTTGGGCATCTCAATATCAGAAAAAGATCTAAAGGTGTGAGACAGTGCCCAGAGGAGGGGCATGGGGATGGGGAAGGCTCTGGAGGGGCCGATGAGNCGCCCAGGCTGGGGTTGGACTGGGTGACCCTGCCCTGCCCCTCTGGGTCACCTGCCCACCTTGAACAGGGGTTTTCACACACAGAGGAAACAAAATCCACATTCTGACACTTCAGTCCCAGCAAAATCTCTCTCTTCTCCCTCTTTAAGCCGTGCAGAGATCCCAGGTTTCACCAGACCCGTGCAGGGTACATCCCACAGCCCCAAGAAAACCCTGAGCTCCCAGAGCAGTGCCCTGAGTGGGAGCTCTGCCAGTGCCAGCCCCTCTCGTGCCCTTCCTGCGGGCAGGGTGGGGTTTGCTGGGCTCCCCCAGCCCTCACTCCCTGTCCCCACGAAGGGACCGCACCAGCAGGAGCTCTGTCAGCTCCTGCCACCCTCCTCTGCTCCTCGGGGCTGCCAGAGCCTTCCTGAGGCTGGAATATGCCTGGACATCACTCCTGGGCACCACAACCCCTGCAGGGGCTGCACACCACGCGCTCCTCTTCAGTTTCCCCAGGTTTGACCCAGAGGGCCACAAAGCCCCCAAAAATTCCCTAAACAGAAGCAACAACCTCTGTGTGTGAGTGAGGACAGAGCAGGGGACAGCTTGAAGGGGACTCTGATCCTCCTTGTCCTTCAGCAGGGACAAGCACAGAGCTGCACCTCTGATTATCAACCCAGGGCTAATTAACAAATACAGCAATAACAGGAAAACTTATCAGTGTACAAGACTCCAACAAGCCTTGCCACACTAAATGCTCATTTTGCACCACTCTGAATTGTCTGGTGTTCCTTTCTTCACCAAAATCTGGAACACAGCAACAATTCTGGGCACATCAGCACATCCTCTGCCTGCCCTGGCAGAGTCAGTGACCACTTTGAGTTCATTAAAATACTGGGATGTGGAGATCCAACTCCTAAACAGGAAGCTGTCTTTGGGTTTAGCAGCTGAAAAATAAAACCAACAAAAAAAAAGAAGATAAAGAGCCCAAAGCTTGATGTGTGCTGTAGTAATGGGGTTCCACCTGCACACAGCGTGCTTGGAATGACTGCAAATCCCAGCCTGCAAATCCCAGCCTGGCTGTCAGCTGCTGAGAGAGAGGAAATTTCTGGCTGCAGGGACAGTGCTGATGACAGCACTGGGCTAAGAGCAAGTCTAGACACAAGGACACCCAGTGCAGACACCAGCTCCTCTCCCAAATGCACAATTCAGCCTCAAATAATTCCAAACTCAGGATTCAGACCCAACACTGCTGGACCTACTCTGGATTTACATCACAGAATATGAAACGGGGCTTTGGGCTTTCAAACCTGCCACTCAGTTATGCAGAGTACTGTCCACAAATATGCATTCACAAAATTTCCATGAATTCACAACTGCTCCTGCTTTCTGGGAATAGCCATAAAGTGATTTCTGATAGCACAAAAATTCATGGAAAGGGCAATCACTGGGAACTTTTCTGTTCCCGAGCAGAAGACCAGGATTTGCAGTTATGACAAAGTCCAGCAGGGTCTGGGTTCAAAATCCAATTTTTCGATTATTTGGGAGTGTAACAAAAAGTTCAAGGAAAAAACAAGAGATGCTTTGTGGGGCTTTTGCAGAGAGATAAATAATTTAAACTAAGCAGCCTGCCTGGACAAGCTGAGGATGCTCCCTGAGGCCCTGGAAAGAAGAGCTGGTGTCCTTCCCACTGCCACCCATCAGCTGCAGGATTTGCTGAAGTAATCAGGGAGCAGCCTGAAGGATCCAGGATCTGCTGGCTCTGTCCTCAAGCAATTAATGAAATTCCGTCTGCAATCTCAGCCCTGCTTAGGGATGCTGTAAGGAATTCTTGCTGAGGAGAGGGAAGGACAGCACTGCAGAGGGAGAGGCACAGGCAACGAGGACTTGGGAGCAAGGTGAAGGCTTTTGGTATTCCCTGGGCTGCAGACTGCCTTCAGCTGCCCCAAATGAACATTTTGAGTGCATCTCACTGTTTAATACTGAGGAGCCACCAGGGGATGGAATAAAGCAGCTGTCAGGAGCTGCTGTGAAATGTTAATGGAATAACGAGCAGGTTAAGGCTGGGAGAGGAACAGGAACAGGATTGTGCTGTTCCAGGGGCTGCAGTGACAGGGGGATGCCCCAGGGAAGGCCGGGTCCCATCAGCTCTGCCGTGACAGATCCCACGGGCAGACAGGGGCAGGGCAGGGCTCTGCTCCGCTCCTGCCACTGCCAGCCCCCATTTCCAGCTGCCACCACGGCTCTGCTCTGCCCCCGACAGCCAGGGAGGATCCCCAGAGGAAATCAGGGAGCAGGGCACGGGTACCTAACCCAGAGCTCTGCTTTCCAGAGGCTCTGTGCTCATGGATGGTGTTTGGGCGTGCAGTTGGATTATTCACAGCCCGGCATTCAGCTCACAGGGAGCTCCTCGGAGCCAGGAGCTGGAGGTAAAGGTGTGATGCTCCTCTGAGGGAATTTAGGCCGAGCCCAGCCAGACGCCAGGTGGACAAAACACATCCTGAGTGTCCGGTGACAGGACCATGACCCAGCCAGGGCTGCAGGGATAAAGATGAGCTAAAGCAGAGGGCAGAGGAGTTTGTTTGAGAAGCTTCTCACACAGAGACTCTCCAAAGGTGCAGGGGTGGGCAGGGTGTATCTAACTTCATTCCTTCAGCACACTGAATGCTGGCTCTGACTGATTCTGCTCTGCTCAGCCCGGCTGAAGTTATGGCAGAAAAGCCTGGAGAGGGATCCCAGCCCCACCGTGAAGGAACACTGACCTGGAGTTTGCAGTTCAGGGAAGGAGTGGGATGGAAGGAGAGCAGAGGGGATGGAAAAGCCTCTAGGAGACCACAGTTCATCCAGGGCTGATGGCTTTTGCTGGGTTCAATTCCTACCTCAGACATTCCAGACAAATCTCTTAAACCCATGTGTTTTCCTTCACCCTCCCAGCCCACACTGCAGCATATTTACCTCAGCACTAACAGGAAATATTCCAGCTGAGTATTCCACAGGCAGCTCCAGTCCCAAAGCAAAGCAAACCCAACATTCCCACTGCTCATATCCGGAGCTGCTCCCGGTCCTGGCTCCCTGGCCATACCTGTCTGTGAGCCCTTCCTTTGATGAGCACTAAAATCTTATGCAAATCCTAATCCCCCGTGATGGGCAATATCCTGTGAGGTGAGCGCTGAACCTGCCTCACGCTGGGGCAGTGGCTCCTGCAGAGCTCACAGGACACGTTTGCCTTGAAAGTCTGTTCCTGTCTTCATCCAGAAATTGTCATCACTCCTCTTCCCTTCCGTTTTATCTCCTTTTCGGGTCGTGACACTGAAATACAGCAGCCAGACCTTGCTGAGAGCTGGGGAAGTTTGGATTTGGGGGTGCCCACACTGTGCAGGACAAGGCTGGAAATGCTGGATCTGTGAGGGTCACCTGCACCTAGGGCAGCCCCAACTCTCCTGACTTGGGAAACACCTGAAAACATTCCTTTTTAATTATTTAAGTTATTTTAAACCATTTTAAGTGATTGTTTTAAAAAAAGACAGGTAGAAAACAGCTGCAAAATTCGCCTTTAAATCCAAGCATTGCATCTGCCAGAGCTGCAACTCTGTGGGCAGGGGCTGCAGAACACAAAGGGCACACACAGATATTAATTCAGCACAGAAATATCTGTTTTATCAGCATTTCCCCCCAGCAATAAATCTTTTGTTCTAGTTTTCCTTCACACCACAGCACTGATTTTTAATTTGATTTTTAGCGACGCATTGCAATGATTGGTCAGCAAAGTAAAACACATGAGAAGGAAGGACTTCCCCTTTCCTAAATTCCACAAGGTTTTGGGGACTTGTTTGCCCTCCCTAAGCAAGAAGGAACACCCAGGAATTTCAATTCTAACACTGCCCCAGGACAAGGAATGGCTTTACCTGGAAGACTGTGAGGATGGCAGCAGGGAAGGTATCAAAATTCGTGGTTGGAGTTTCATCTTGGAAATTGAACCTGGAGAGAAGGGAGAAATAAAAACAGAGTGGGGAGGGACAGGCAGCTCCAGGCAGCCTTGGAATACCTTTTAACACCCCATAAACCAAGTCAGGGAGCACCATTTGTTCCACCTGGCTGTAACACCCCAGGCAAGCTCAGTGGGGAACACCTCAGAAGGTGCTTAACAGAACCATCAGCAAAAACTCAATTTCATTTCCAGAGAAAATTCTCATGCTTTGAAAATCATTTTCATCCCCAATTAAAATGAACAATCCAAATTTCCAATGATTTTGCAGAATGAACCATTCCAAGAAGTTTTCATCCTCAAGTGTAAAAGCCAAATTGAAATTACTCTCTTAGTAGATAATTTCTTTTTACTATTTTAAAGATAAAATAGGGATTGACTGGGAAAATAAAAGACCAAGCCAAATCATTTCATTATTTCCGTTCAGAAGTGAGGCTGGAGTTTAAATGGCAACACTGTGATGGTTCTTACTGCGAAATTCACCACTGCTGGCATTTGTAATGAGAATAATCGGATCCAACAAAACTGTGTTTTCCAGGAGGAAAACATTCCAAGTGGATAAGTATAATGGCACTCTGGATATCAGGGGAAGGACCAGTACAGAAAGTGCTGCCCCCAGTCCTGTTTCAGCTCTGGGTGTTCTGGGGACCGTGGGATGATGGAGGAGCTTTGAACTGAACTGGGGACAGTCTTCCTTCAGAAAGAATCCTGCTCCAGGGCAAACACCAGAACAGGAATTATTTCCCTTTCCCCAGCCCGGCAATCAGGGATGTGAACCCTTCCAGGCAGAGCAAAGAACCCTCAGACTCACTGTCCTCCAAAGAGCTGCATCCCCAGCAGAGCAAAGACCACGATGAACAGGAACAGCAGGAAAAGCAAGCTGATGATGGACTTCATGGAGTTCAGCAAGGAGACCACCAGGTTCCTCAGGGAATTCCAGTACCTGCATTGGATCAGAGCAGCCAGGGGAGAGCATGAGTGGGGAAGAACCTTGGGTGAGGAATGAATAGGAACTGACTTCCCATGGAAGAAGGGGAAATGGCCTCAAGTTGCCCCAGGGGAGGTTAAGGTTGGGTATTATTCATGGAGAGGGTGGTCAGGCACTGGAAAGAGCTGCAGGGGGAGTCCCCATCCCTGCAGGGATTTAAAAGATGTGGCACTTGGGGACACGGTCAGTGGTGGCCTTGGCTGTGCTGGGAATGGTTGGACTCCAAAATCCTGAAGTATTTTCCAACCTCACTGATTTTGTGCTTTAATTATTTCTTATTTAAAAAGAGAAAAGAATGACAAGGAATATCAGAGTCTTTAAACTCCTTTCTACTGTTGGGAAATACAGTTCAGGGAGTGGCAAAATCTCCTGGAGAATCATCAGAGCAGAGGTGTGTGAGCACCCACTCACAACAGTCAGTGAACATATGGATTAGTTCCTTCAGAACATTTTCCTGGGATTTTTCCTCCTTTTGGATCTCCTCACCTGGCACAACAGTCAGGAGGGGTGGCAAGAACAGGGGTGTATCAACGAAGGTGAGATGGGAACAGCAAGCCCCAATCTCCATGGGACACAAATCAGGAATAAAAATCAGGAATAAAATCAGGAATCAACACCTCATTCCCACCTGGACATCTCTGCAGGGTGTCCTTCCAACCCATCCACTGCAAGTATCCAGCAGTGAGTTAAATCCCCACGTTTTAAACATTCCTGTGGGAATCTCACACCCAGCAGGAAGCAGTGGCCTCAGGGTGTGGAAACAAATGCAGAATGTTAATTCCAGCCTGGCAGGAGGGAATGGCTCAGCCTGACCTGGACTGACCCATCCCAGCACACCTGGCCAGGGGCTGAATCGGTTTGGTTTTATCTGCCCAGCCCTGGGACAGCGCCTGGCATGTTCCAAGAGGGTGCTCAGGAGGAGCTCTTCCCTGGATTTCTTGCCTTGCTGGGAACGGGCAGGGAGTGTTTGTATGAAGAAGACCAATGGACCAGGAAAATGCAGGAGGAGCTTTGACAAGCTCCTTTTGGGCACGTGGGAGCCTGAAACAATGGGGCTGGAGGAAAAGAGGGATTTTGAGCCATGGGGAGGATTTTCCCCTCTCTTTCTCCAGAGGCTTTTCTCCTTTCCAGCTCCTGACAGTGGGAGCTGCCATCCAGAGCCAATTCCCTGCACCAGCACACAATTCCTTCTGCCCTGAGTGTCCTCCAGCTGCAGTCTGGGGACAGACCCCACTCTGAGCTCAGTATTGCTCAGGCTAGAGGTACTCTCTAATTCTTGAATCATAATTATAATCAGAACAATTTTCTGAATAAATTTTCTGTGGGCTAAGTTAATAGGAGTCCCTAGGCACAACACATTCATTTTGTCCAGGTAAGCTTTAGTTTTCATTCAGACCCCCACTCTGAGCTCCTTCCCACAGTGGCCATGCAGCAGAGGGGACTCCCTGGATCTGAGAAGCTCAGAGCTTGGAGTGACATGAGGAGAAACACCATCCTTTCTTTTTGCCTCTGCTTTCCCCCTCTTCCGTCCCCCAGGCCTAGCTGGGAGCACTGACCCAGCCCAGGTTTCTCTGATGTCCATCGCAGGAGAAGCAGGATCTCACATCCCATTGCACCCACTCTGAGCAAAAATTACATCCATAACACAGTGACAAAGGTTCCAGGGGAGAATTTTGTCTCTTGGGAGAGCATCTTCAATTTTGAGTAAGTGTAACCAAGCCTGCTCAGGGATTAAAGGGGCTGAGCTGCTCTCCTTGGAGGAGGGGAAGGATTTGATGCTCCCAAGGCACCAGGAGTTGATTCCTGCAGAAGCCAGACCCTGCTCAGCTCTGTCAGGACAATGAGGAAAACATAGTCTTTGGTTCTTGTCCTCCTCATTGAATTTTAGCCCCTCCTGGGCTGTGTCCCCTCCTCCTGCTGTCACCTTTGAACCACTGAACTCTGCTGTCCATGGCCACACTGACTGGGGACATGGGAACCAAAATCCCAATCAAAATCCAATCAGTTCAAATCATAACTTGAATAATCCCATTGAGTATTCAAAGGAGGAGCAGTGCAGCTTCTCCTGCTAAACACAAAGGAAAAACAAAACCAGGGCAGGGAGTTTCAAACAAAAATTTCTATGAAAGAGATGGAAAAAGAAGAAAACTACTGAGGGCCAGGGTGTTTTTCCTGCAGAACTGCACTGAGAGGGGGTGGGCAGCAATCTGTGCCTGCTGTCGGTACTTTGGTGGCTCTTCTGAGCCCGGCAAACACTGAGCTGTGCACTCAGGCACTGGGATAACGCAGGATTCCCCCTGGGAGCTGCAGGGACCTGCCCCCCGGTCACGCAATGAACTCAATCCTGTCGTGTCAGGTGAAAAACCCACTTCATTAGGGCAGGGGAACTTCAGCATCAGTGGCTTGAGAGCATCACTTGCTGTCCTGAGAAGGGGCAGAGCCCTCAGCTTGGTTTGTGACGTTAAATCTCTTCACCCAAGGAATGAGCAATAACAAGAGGGAACGGCCTCAGATTGTCCCAGACAGGTTGAGGTTGGGTATTGGGAAAAATTTGTTCATTAAAAGGGTTGTCAAGCCCTGGCCAGGCTGCCCAGGGAGTGGTGGGATTTAAAATCCTGCAGATGTGGCTCTTGGGGACACGGGTGAGTGGTGGCCTTGGAAAGACGGGTTGGACCCGATGGTCTGGAAGGTCTTTTCCAACCTAAATAATTCCAGGATTCATCCCTTTATCATGCTGACTGCAATCAGGGGTCAGGACTCACAAAAATAAAATTGTAACTTGCAAAAACATCCACAATTTTTATCAAGTACAGCACCCAATCAGCAACAGCAAATCTCAGCAGCTCTGGGTGAAATGAACTGGTGATAATTGCTCTGAATTTGAGCAATCCCAGGAGTTACCCACACATAAATCAGTGCAAAGGTAAAGCACAGTGACACCTTTGGTGCAGGTACCCACCTTTTCTGCTGGACATTCACAAAACTTAAAGTTTCCACTATGTTTGTCCCAGAGGACAACAAATGACATAGTAGCACACACAGACCTGGGGTCTGAATAATGATAATTAGCATTAAACAATTAGCAGGTACAAATCAGCCCCACAGAGCTACAGAACTCATTCCTGCTCACTTCAAATGATTGTTTTGCTCATATTTTCTTTAGCTATTTAAGGTGGTTGGGGTATTTTTGGAGGGAGGGGCTGTCCCTCCTCCTGTTACTTCAAGCTATGAAGAATTCAGGGAGTGATGGAAACAAGGGAGCACTGAAGAGGTAACGGTGTAAAAAATAAGGTGGAAAACAACAGCAGGAGCGCCTAAATTTGTCTTTAATTTCCATAGCACGCCTTAGAAATCCTGCAGGAACAGCTCTGGATGGGTTTGGAAATGGCACAGGAGCTGTTTGCTAATGCCAGGACACATTAACTCAAGGCAGGAGCACGAAAACAACAGGAAAGCTGCGGCAACCTGAGTGAAAATTCCACCTCAGAGTCTCCAGGCTGAAAAACTCCACCATTCCCAGCCCAGGCAGCAGGAACACATTTCAGATTTGTGTCAACACAGCGGCTCAGCCCTGGGATTAGCACCCAGCAATCCCCAGGGAAGCTGCTTTTCCAGAACCTGAATACTTAAGGAATTGTCATCAGATCAGTGGGAAGTTGATGGGACTCAGAAAGAAAATAAAACTTGGGTTTTTTACCACAAAATGTGAGTGATAACCTGAGATTTTTGTTTTAAAGAAGCTTAAAACCAGAGCAAAAAAGGACATTGTCCTGTCAGTCCACTGTCATTCCCACTTAAGGAATTGTCATCAGATCAGTGGGAAGTTGATAGGACTTAGGAAGAAAATAAAACTTGGGTTTGTGCCACAAAATACAAGTGATAACACAATACTTTTGTTTTAAATAGGCTTAAAAATAAAGCAAAAAAGGACATTTTGCTGTCAGCCTGCTGAGGAACCAAGGGCAGACAAACCTGGAGGTGAGGCTGAGGAGAGAAAGGGCTGTTAAAATTCCTTGTGGGTGTAAATACAGGCTCAGGAATTCCCAAAATTTTCAACTGCCCAGCCAAGGAAAGGGGAATTCTGCATCTGCACTTTTAACCTGCCCCCCATGCAGACCTGGGAGGTTGAGGCAGGCACGGCTTTTGCATCAGCTACTCCAGGGAGTTGGGGCATGGGGGGGTTTTTTGGTTTATTTTTAACTTTTTAGCAATTTTATTTCTAATTGATGGTAGATAAACATGGGAAGCACTCCTCCTGGCCCTGGCGCTGGGGCCAGGGATCTCCTGGGGTGCCCAAACTCTGCTGAGAGTGCCAAGGGAGCTGCCCTTACTTTGTCACTTTGAAGATCCTCAGCAGCCGCAGGGCTCTCAGCACGCTGATGCCAAAGGAGGTTCCCGGCTTCACCGCAGCCCAAATCACCTCAAAAATGCTGCCCACGATGACCTGCAGGGAGAGACCACTTTAGAGAGAGCACAACTGCTGCTGAGCTCCCTGTGGTGCTTCCAGAGAGCTCAGGAATCAGAGTTCGGGCTGCTTGTCACAAAAACTTCAGAATCCTAAATCAGCCAGGAGAACAGGAAAACCTCATCCCAACTTTTTCCATACCCAGGAGAAGAACATCCTGTGATTTATGCACAGAGAGGAGCTTGTTGCTTTCTTCTCTAGCAATCAAACTACCTTAAAATACCCTTTTTTGCAGGACACTGTCATTTTTAATTAGATTGTTTTTCCGCTGGCTCAACTGCAAATGCCAACAGTTCCTTTTACCACCCCACAGAACCTGCAGAGGTGCAGGAGGACACTGCCCCATCCTCCCCTTCCCATCAGAAGGGCTAAAACTCCTCATCTGCAGCAGAACAGCAGCTCTGGGTACGTTCTACCAGAAACTTCTGGCAGCTGAGAGCCTTTAGGAGAGCAATTAAAACAATAATTATTACGAGATCCTGCAAAGCCTCTAGCACAGACATCCCATCATCTGCCTGGCCCTGAGCCTTGCGATGCTGAAAAAATTGTCCCAAATCAAGTCGGGTTTTCCAAGTTTTGTTTTGCCTGGTTTAAGGATGGCAGAAAATGCACATCAAGCAAAGAAAAAAATCTCAAAAATCCTTTGCTGGGAAAAGGACAAACAGAGATGGGTTGAGCACAGCTGGGAAGGACAATTAAACCCACACAGGTTTCTGCAGAGTTAATAGGATCAAACAGGCATTTCCCTGCCAGCTCCTGGCATAATTCACACTAACCCAACATTTCTGAGTTCCCAGTGCCCCTGGGCTCCAGCTGGGCACAGCACACCGTGAACACCAGTTTAGAGCTGGTTATCACCAGGGCCTGGCTGCTTTGTGCAGTGGGAGGGAGGACTAAGAGGGGCAGCAGCACCGGGAACCCCTTTCGTGGACAAAAACTTGGATGTCTCTGAAAACTCCAGCACTGCCTGAGTGTCCTGCAACACACACACACTGTGCCCTGAGCTTCCAGAAAACACAGAGGGAAAGGGAGATCCACGGCAGCTGATAATTCTGCAGTCTCCCATCTGAAGAAGAAGGAACTAAAACTCCCACCATTGGGAATCCCTCATGAATCAGCAGAGCCCTTTCCTCAGCCCCTGCACACGCCAGGATAATTCCTTTTGCTCAGCAGGCCCTCCTGGGAGCTGTCTCACACCAAACCCCCTGGAGTGGTGCTCCCCAGGCGGGTGCTGCTCTGAGTTGTTGTTTCACCCACTGCCTTTGAAGGGTTTCATCTCCACGGTTTGTCAGACAAAGCTCTGTGATGTCCCAGTGCTGAGTTCATTCTGGGGGCTGGAAGGTGGGTGAGGGAGGGTCCCTATGGATTCTGTGAAGGAGGAAGAATTAGCAACAGATCAACAGCATTCCCTCCTGGGAAGCCCTGGGCAGAGCTCCCTGCCAGGGCTGCACACCCCACAGGGCTCAGACACTTGCAAGCTCAGCTTTTGCTTTGTGCAAGCTCCTAAATCACCTGTCCCCAACAAGCTCCTGGTGGGGAAGGAGCATCCTGGATTCAGGGATCCAAGGAAACTGGCAGCCAGCCTGGGGGGACCGCTCAGAGCAGGACACGGACCCTGTGTGGGTGACAAGGCAGTGACACCCCTCATGGACAATTTATGGACAGTCTGGGTTTGGGCACTGACCCTTGGCTTGTGCAGGACAACCCATCCCAACCCTCTGAGCCACCACAGCTGCCAGGACACCCCCAAAACCGAGCCCCACATTTGGGACAGCCTCGTGCAACACCTTGGGCTGCTGGGCACGGGTGGGTGATTTCATCTCAAATTCTATTTACTCTGAGCTTTGCTGCTCTCACGGCCAAAAAGAGAATAAATTGGCTCTACTCAGAGGGTCGCTCACTGAAGGTGACACCACCTCCTCCTCCCTTGTGGGAGCAGAGGAATTTGGCTTCATGGAGGAAGAGTCACTCCCAGCATTTTGGCAGATAAAAACTAGAAACAACAGCCTGAATGTCAGAGCAGGGCTGGGTGATGAGTGCAATGACCTGAGCCCCCCTCCCTTTGCCCGTGGCTGGCTCTAAAGCTCTGTACGTGGATTGTTCCAAGGACTGAGCCCTGCTCAGCCCACGCTGGAGATAAGAGAGGCCGAGTTCTCCTCTGTGAGCACAGATTACAGCTAATAGCTTTTAATGAATAAATTAACATCCACACACCAGGCTCTTTGGCAGGTGGAGCCAAACCCAGCCCCACTATTCACACCAGAGCTGCAGTCTGAGCCTGGACTTCTGCACTGAAAGAATTTGAATTATTGCCCTGGTGTCACCTCATCAGGTGTTTACTCTTCTGCTCCTGGTGATGTCTGAACGGCTCTGCCTTTGTGACTCGAGGTGAAGGCGGCTCAGTGGGTGACACGAGCAGGAAGATGTGTGGGGGGGTTTTTTTGTCTTTCAATCAGCTCATTGAAAGGGGAGGGAGAGACTCTGCCGGCAATCAGAGCACTCAGGGGTGCTGACGCTGCGAACGGCCCGGGGCTGGAGGAAATGAAATCCCCCAGCTGTCACAGCCCTTCCAAAAGGAGGATAACGAGGGAAGCTTAATGCATTTCACTGCTAATTTATACTGGGACTGCTCTCCACAGGAGACACTCCCAGTGCCGCTTCCCGTGGATTTCCATCCGCATCCTTGAACGTCCAGCACCTGAAGGACAGGAGAGACACCTGCTTGTCACAGCAAGGGCTTCCAAGGACATGGAGTGACAAGACAGAGGTTTTCCACTGCCAGAGGGCAGGGACGGATGGGATATGGGGAAGGAATTGGTCCCTGGGAGGGTGGGGAGGGGTTGGAATGGCATTTTCAGAGAAGCTGTGGCTGCCCCTGGATCCCTGGCAGTGCCCAAGGCCAGGCTGGACACGGGGGCTCGGAGCAGCCTGGGACAGTGGGAGGGGTCCCTGCCCATGGCAGAGGGTTGGAATAAGATGATTTTAAGGTCCCTTCCACCCCAAACCATTCCATGATTTATCCACCCTCCTGGCCATGACTCACCCCAAAGTCAAAGCAGTTGAATGAAGAGTGGAAGTAATTCCTTGGCCCCAGCCCATACATCTTCAAAGACATCTCAGTGAGGAACAGCCCCAGGAAAACAAACTCTGCAAAATCTGGAAACAGGAGAAGAGATTAAATTAATCCATGAGCCCTTGGTGGGCTGAGCTCTTCATGTGGGGAAACTTTTAGTTCCTTTTTTTACAGCACCAAGGGCCCGCTGGCAGAAGGAAATCCCTGTGCAGTGGCAAACAGGACCCAGGCACAGTTTGGCACAATTCTTTCTGTGTGTCCATGAGCTGTGTGCAGCCTCCAGCTGTGAAGGCAACGTTCACCTGTGCTCTTGGGTGGGAGCAGGAGCATTAAATAACATCCTCATTGTCTCTAGAAAGGAATTTCAAAGGAAAGCCCTCGATCTAATATTTTTAAAGGTCAAATTTAATTGCAAAGATGTTTTGGGACTTCTGTACTTGCAAGAGATGGAAACTTTCGGGTGTGGGGTGTAAGTTTCTGTACCATCCTCTGATGATAAAAATACCCTTGTATCCAACAGAAGGGCTGACTCTGAGGGCTCATATTCAGAGGTGTTGTGTCTCCTGTTACCACATTTATTTTTATTATGCCTTTATAGCCCTGTAATTATGGAAGAGCCCCTTCTGTTTCCTTTTCCTTCACATAGCACAGGCTGGGAAGCTTTTGATGGGAAAATTTATCACCTATGATGAAACAAAGGGCAGAGGGAACAGAGCTGGAGGCTTCAATTTCAAGTTTTTAGGACTTGAAGCTACAGCAAACACTGCCTTTGGCATTTTAAGTTTGGATCTGGAAGCCAATAAGCAACAGCAAGACTGAAATGTTAAAAAAACACAAAACCAAAAAAAGGCAAAAACCCACCTACACCACCAAGAAAAACCAAACAGCAGAAGGCAAACCTCTCTCTCTGGAGAAAAGATGAGGAAAAGAATCAAACGTCAAAAGGTGGGGATTAATCACCTTGTTTAGTGCAGCACAGGAGGTTCTCAGAGGCTGCAGCAGCACAGATGCTACAACAAAGTCTCCTGTAATTTCAGTTTTATGATTCCAGGAATGATAAAGAGGAGATGGTGGCAACCTTTACACAGAAGTGCACACAGAAAGAAGAGGGGAAACAGCTACAAGGAAAATTTCAGCAGGACAGGGCTGGATTCCTGGTGCTTTGCACTCTGGGGCAGCTCCCAGCTCTGCTCTGGGACAGGGACAGCACCCGGGGCACGGCTGGAGCTGGGCCAGGGCAGGCTCAGGCTGCAGAGCAGGGAAAGGTTCTTCCCCCAGAGGGTGCTGGCACTGCCCAGGCTCCCCAGGGAATGGGCACGGCCCCGAGGCTGCCACAGCTCCAGGAGCCTTTGGCCAGCGCTGCCAGGGATGCCCAGCGTGGGATTGTTGGGGGGTCTGTGCAGGGACAGGGGCTGGGCTGGGTGATCCTGGTGGGTTCCTCCAGCTCAGGAGATTCCATGATTCCACCATTCTCTGACCTGCTGCAATCTGCAGCTCCAGCTGAGTGTGGGGAGAGACAGAGGAGGGAATGAGGGTCCTTCCCACCTGCTGGATTTGCATTCCCAGCCTTGCACATCCACAGGGAGTGAGCAGAGCTGGCCCAGGTCCATTCTGGGTGTCTCTTTTGAAATGCCTTGAAAAATGCAGCTTAAATTACCCAAAAATAAAACGGCGTTTTAAATTTTAAATGAAAGCCAGCCATGAAACACCGTGAGCATAAAGTTCCCTGAAATCCAGGAAGCAATAAGGACATGAGAGAGGCTTTATTAACACCTTAGTGAGGACCCTGCAAGGGCACCTGTACCAACATTTGCAAAAGGGGAGGAAATTTCAGGCGAGTATTAATTATCCCACATGACCTGCTCTCCTTGAAAACAGGAGCACGATAATTAAAGGAGACTCTCAAGGGCAATGTGTTCCCAACTGAGGAATAAGATTACAAAATCTGAGATCCACAGCCTTTTTCCCAGGAAGAGAAAAGCCTCTCCACCCTCTGGATCTCAGTACTCAGGGAAGAGCTTGGGCACAGGAGCGGCACAACTCCCTCTCACCTCGAGCTCGGAGCTTTTGAGGAGAAGCCTCTTCACACCTGACCAAGCTGCAACTTTTCTCTCCTTTCTGACAGTGAGGAAACTGCTGCCTCCAGCACCACGGATCCCAGAGTAAGGAGTTATCCATAATTATCCTGGGAATCCATCTGACCTTCCATCTGCTCTGCTGAGGCCCCACCTGCAGAGCTGCCTCCAGCTCTGGGACCAGCAGGAGGACGTGGAGCTGCTGGAGTCGGTCCAGAGCAAACCTGGAGATGCTCCCAGGGCTGGAGCCAGGCTGGGAGAGCTGAGGGTGCTCACCTGGAGAGGAGAAGGCACCAGGGAGAGCTCAGAGCCCCTGCCAGGGCCTAAAGGGGCTCCAGGAGAGCTGAGGAGGGGCTTTGGTTTCACACTCAGCAGGTGGTGCTTGCTGGAATGACTTCCAGGTGCAGTCTCCCTATCCCAAGGATTGATATCCAGCCAGTGCTGTGGAACCTTGTTAAATCAGCTGATAAAATGACAGGGAGGGGCTGTGGAGATCCTCCGGGCAGCAATGCACAGCCCCCACACCTGTCACATCTCTGGCAGGGAGATTCTCATCCCCTGATCTCTGCCCCAGCCTCACCTGCCCGACGCCTCAGGTGCCCACCCGATTCTTCCACAGAACAGCAAAAGTCCTCAGAAGTGTTTTTTTAACTGCAAATTTGCACCAACAGACCTCAGGGCACTTTGCCAAGACAATCACCATCATCCCAAAGGAGCAGAAGAGGAGGAAGGAACCAAGGATTAATGTGCAGGTACTGCTCCATCAGGTGCTGACCACACCCCGGGTATCACAAGTGCAAAGGTGTCACCATCAGACTGACACATCCTGCAAGCACACCTGCAAATCCAGAGTGCCACACAAGAAAAACGCTAGAAAGCGGTAAAAGAGAATCAATAAATATTTGGTTATGTTAAAAAATAAAATATAAAGCCAGAAATGTTTAAAATTCAGAGCATCTAAAAACCAGCTTCCTTCTGCTGGTCTTGCAAGAGCCACCCTTGGCCTTTCCCAGCTGATGAATTCCAGAGCAGAGCCCAGAACTGGCAGCAAGAGCTGTGTCTCAGCAGGTACCAGATGCTACAAATCACAGCCCAGTGAGGCTGGGAAGGAGGGAAGTGAAATTCAGACCCTGAACTCCTCGGGCAGAAGGAATTGGCTCTATGGAGAGGCTGCTGCATCCAACAGATTTCTTCTGAGAAGGCCCTGCCTAAATAATTGAAAATGCCATTTCGTTGTTTGGGCCTCCTGGTATTCAAACCTCACCTAATTTCATTTGCCTTACTCGAAGCATTTTGTGATGTGATTTAAGGAGGGAAAGTTTGATACAAATACTCTTATTTCATTTCCAAGCTGTGCTGTTGGCAAAGGCCGTGCACGCATCCCTTCACCCCACACCTTTGAATTAGGTTCCTAATTAGAGTTACCAGCTCCTTTTTCTCAATCACTCATGGATTAATCCCATTTCTGCCCCATCTCCAAGTCCAGTGGCAGCAGAAGCAGGTGCTGAACCTGACACCTCCCTCTCCTCATTCTCCTCTCACATTAAACCAAGCAGGAGAACCCCAGCAGGGCAAAACCTCCCCCTTTTTGCCCAAGCAGACAGAAATAAAGATGCTCCAGAAAGCCTTTTCCTTGCAAATGCTGCATTTTGATATCCAGAGGGAGCTGGGACTTGACTTCAAAGGCAACAACAGCACCAAGACAAGGCCAAATTGCCCCAAACATGAGGTTCGGCACTGGGCAGGGAGGAGGCTCTCAGGCCACAGTGGCTCTAATGCTGTGTTCAAATACTGGATTTATCAGAAAGGAGACACTGTGGAGCTGGGCTTCAGACCTACACAGATTAAGGCGCCAGGAAGGATCCCTGCAGGATTTGCTGGAGAAAAAAGAGAGCTTTGGGAAGGGCAGCCCCCAGGTGAAACTTCGGTGATCCAGGGCTGAAACCTCCTCCCCACAGTCCCTAAAACCCATCCCTCAGACCCAGAGAGCTCCGGGCCCAAGCTCACCCCACAGCTGGGGCTAGAGGAAGAGGAGCCCAACCCCAGCCCCAGCCCTGGGGCTCCTGCACTGCACCACTGCCTGCAGCTGCTTGCACAGCTGGAACTGCTGCAACGTCCAGGGGCACAGCCCTGACTGGAACCCTCCGCTCTGCACCCCCACCGTGGCCCCAGCAGGGATTTTGAGGGGCCCTCCGTTGAAAATTCATCTTTGCTGCTCCCAGACCACAGTGGTGCCATTCCAGAGTTGGTTTCTGACAGAAATCTCCTTTTTCTCAGAATATTGGCAGTGGTGGAAATGAACATGAAGAGATGATGATGAAATCATGAAATACATGCATGAAATATATCCTTCTATAGGCAGCTGCAGCTTATTTATTATATTTGTTTATTTATTATTTATTATTAACCAAAGTTCTGTGCTTCAGTGAGCAGAGTCCATCTGCAGCATGGCAGAAATCCTATTTGGCCCTGGAGTCCTCTCCATACAGAGAAGGAGATTCTCTGATTGAATTCGAGGATAATTACAGGGGCACGAAGTACGGCCTGTTATTAATCATACCACAAGAATTCAAAGAATTCCTCATCAGTCCTTTCAATAAGGCAAGAGAAATCCCAAGCCTCCCTCCAAAGCTCCTGCAGTCCTTTTTCCAAAGCAGTTGTAGAGATATGGAGCATCAAGCAGAGAAAGCTAATCAGAACAATTCAAAACAGAAAAGTTAAAAGAAAGACCAAGGGAAAAATAAATCAATGCAGACCCGTAGGCTTTTCCCAACTGTTCTTTAAGTAAAATTAATTTGTAATGTAATTAAACTTCTCCCCAGAGGGACAGGTATAATTGAATTAGAGGTGCCTGGGTAGAGTTGCAGGGTTTAGCAGATCCTCCCAGGCTTTCCCGTGCTCCTCTCCTGCTGCTGCAGTTCACAAAAAGCCTCCTCAGTTCATTCCTAAGCACCTTCCCTGAAACAACATCATCGGGACTTTTGGTTTCTGTCTCGCTCTGCATCACACCAGCCAGGCCCTGCTCCTCTGCAGCCATGGTCCCTCATCATGGCTTAACTTTTAAGCCATTTTAAAACTCTGTCACTCTCACAGTTAAAGGATTTTGCCAAGTATTTCCAGGAGCTGTTTCAAATCCCCTGATTTTGTGCTATCTCGTTCTTCCTCTGTCTCCTGGATTTGTGCACAGATCCTGGGCTTTCCAGGAGCATTCCTGGAGGGCTCAGCCCCAGATGTCTGTGCGGCAGAATTATCCAGGCAGGAGTGAGGGGACATGTCCAGTCTGGCCATCACTGCATGCAACACCAAAACAACCAGCAAAGTCCTTGAGGCACCAAACATTCCCTGCACTTAATATTAAATTAGAGACTGGTAGAAATGTGAGGCCATGAAAACTCTGTCATCCCCCAGGAAAGGGGCAGAAAGGTTTAGGTCATCCCCAAATGCAGTCCCACAGCTCCTCATCCTGAAATTCGGGAGGGTTTGGAGGTATGGGATGCTTGGAATTGAAGAGGTTGAACTTGCAGGGCTTTTCAGGACATTTCTCCGAAGTTCTTTGTTCAAAAATCACACTAAAATAGGTTTCTGACCAGGGCAGAGACAATCATCCCCAAAATGAGCCCACAGAGCCTCAGCCTCTTCTCTTGGAGAAAACCATCTTGAAAAATAAACCTCAAAACAAACAAATAAAAACCTCCCAAAACCCCACAACAAACAAAAATGTTTGGTGTACATTATAATTTCCATGATGATCATTCATGGAGAGATTTAGTTGAGATATTGGGCAGGAATTGTTCCCTGGAAAGGTGGGCAGGCCCTGGCACAGGGTGCCCAGAGCAGCTGTGGCTGCCCCTGGATCCCTGGCAGTGCCCAAGGCCAGGCTGGACAGGGCTTGGAGCAGCCTGGGACAGTGGGAGGTGTCCCTGCCATGGCAGGGGTGGAATGGGATGGGATTTAACGTCCCTCCAACCCAAACCAGGCTGGGATCTCTGGTTTATTTTCTTGTCACAGTGACCAATCTTGTACCACCCTGCCTAAAACCCCAATGTGAGCAGCCACAAAACCTTTCCCTATTTTTGGATAATCTGTTTGGGTTTTTTTTCTGTGATCCACACTGGGCTGCCCCTCCTCAATACCAGTGTTGTTTCCAGCAGGGTTCAATATCCCAGAAATTCACGGAGTTTGTGGATTGAAGGGTGACAAAGATGCTGAGGGGGCTGGAGCATCTCTCCTAGGAGGACAAGGCTGAGAGAGCTGGGGCTCTTCAGCCTCAAGAAGAGAGGATTGAGAGGAATCCTATCAAAATATCTGCAGGGAGGGCTCAGAGCAGTGCCCAGGCAGGACAAGCAGAACAGGCAGGCACTGATCTCAGGAAGTTCCACCTGAGTGAGGAAGAACTTCTTCCCTGTGAGCTCAGGAGGGTGTGGAGTCTCCTCCCTGGGAATATTCCAGAGCCATCTGGACACAATCCTGTGCCCTGTGCTCCGGGGTGGCCCTGCTGGAGCAGGGAGGTGGCACCAGGTGACCCTCTCAGGTCCCTTCCCTGCCCCATTCTGGGATTTCTTTGTGAAGCCCCTGTCCAGGTGTTTCCCTCAGGGCCCACAGGTAATGGGCAATGTGATGCTGCAAGGCTGGGAGGATGCTGACAGTTTAATTCCCTAGAAATCCCAATTTTTGGTGGTTTTCTGCCTCTTCCATGAAATGCAAGGCAGTGGGATGCCCCACTCCCAGCTCAGTGGGACTCTGCACCAAGAAATTCAAACTTGCTGCCCAAGTGCTTCTGACATTACTGGGTGTTATGGACAAATGCGGAGTTCCTGAAAAATGGATCCATCCCTAATTCTAACCTATTCCCTATTTTTTGTCTTCAGCTGGGATAGATTGGAAGCCTAACCTGTGGGCTCTGTGTCAGGTAAGTTTCCCAGCTGGAGGTGAATCTCTAATTCCAAGAAACAGAACCAGCCCCTCCAGCCCTCACCGGAACATTAAGGGGGTTCTGGCTCATGGATTTCTTCACATCCCCTTGGAAAAGTCCCTGCATAAGGTGCTCGCAAAACTGAGTTTTGTCAATCTGCAACCTTTTTTGGAGTTGAAAGACTTCAAGTGTGGGGCTTGTTTCCTAAACATTTAGTCCTAATTCCAGAGGAAATCCTAATCCTCAAACTTTTAATTACTCTGCCAATCTAGCTTATTATTTCCCCTGGTAAATTAAGGTAATGAATAAGCAAGAGTGACTTCTCTGTATGGTCTGTCTCTCTTTTCAGTTGAAATCTTGCCAAAAAAAAAACTTGAAAGAAATTTCTGGTCTTATTATACATCTCTCATTAGAGCTCCATTACCTGGTGGCATTAAATATTTCAACAAATATTAATAAGGAGCTTTTGATGTCAGAGCAGTCAGTATTCCTGACCTCTCAGGTCTAGTAAAAAAAAAAACTTCAAAAGTTTGCCTTCCTTGTAATAAGGCAAGACCTGAGGATCTGAGGCAAGAAATATTTAAGTATCTAATTTATAGAGAAATCAAGGCAAATTAGGTAGATAAGGATCTTTAAAGATCTAAGCCAACATTGTTAGACTGTTGGAAATATTTGAGGTTTTTTCCCAGTCTTCTGTTTGCTTTTTTCAGAGGTTTTACTTAATTTTTTTTCTGGTCAAGTGCTGAACAACAGATTTGTTCTTGGCCATTTTATAGGGCCAGAAATGGCCAAAGGAACAAACCTGATCCCATCCCTTCAGAAGGAAACATTTCCACTATCAGCATAAGGAATTTCTAGGAGTTTTCCTGCTCTAGGAGTCCCAGCCTCCAAACTCCATTAAAATAAACAAAAAAGCTCCATCCCTCACCTTCCACATTTTTTTTAAACCAAGCTTTGTGAGCGAGTCTGTGACCTCAGGGAGACGCCATTTCCTATTCACCAGAGCCATTTAAAAATCCAGAACTCATATTTCAAAAGCACTTCTAGACTCTCTGAGCTAAACCAGGTGACCATAGGAACCAGCTAAAATCAAATCTTTTCACAAATAATAGGATACTCTTTCCTCTGGGGTTATTTCTGTCACTTAAATGTCACAGAAGGGCACCGTGACACCCATCCCATGTCATCACACCCTCCCCAGGGAGGAGGGCACAGAACCAAAAAAGAGCTGTAAAGTTGCAGCCTTTTGAAGGCTCTGACAGGAATCACAGCACGTGTGGGGACTTAGTGCCTGATTCCACAAGCACTGGCAGGATTTTTATCTCACGGGCCCTTCCACCTGCTGCCACCCCAGGAATATCAAAGCTGGCAGAGCTGTGAGTGTATCCCCAGCAGGAATCACCCATGGGTGCAATCAGCTGCAAAAGTGACACAAATTTGCAGTTCTCTGGACATGGGTTAGCCAGAGAATCCTGCTTTTCCCAGGCATCATTCCCCTTCCTTTGTGCATCCTGCTCCAGGACAATTCCTCCTGCCCAGCTCCAGGCTTTACACCTGATTGAATCTCAACTTCGCAATAACCTTTAGGATAACATTCCTCGCTCCAGCTAATAACCTGGTGGATTTTTTTTCTGAATTGTGTGATTCAATAACTTGAAATATGATTTGAAAGCAACTTGGGATTGTTCAGTCTGGAGAAGGGAAGCTCTGAGATGACCTAAATGTGGCCTTCCAGGACCTGAAGGGGCAGACAGGAAAGGTAAAGAGAGACAATTTACAAGGGCCTGCAGTGCCAGGATAAGGGGAATGGCTTCCCACTGCCAGAGGGCAGGCATAGATGGGATACTGGGAAGGAACTGCTCCCTGGGAAGATGGGGAGGGATTGGAATGGAATTCCCAGAGCAGCTGTGTCTGCCCTGGATCCATGGAAGTGTCCAAGGCCAGGTTGGACAGGGTCTAGCAGAAGGTATCCCTGCACAGGGGGTAGAATAAGCTGAGCTTTAATCTCCCTTCCCACCCAAACCATTCTGTGCTTCCATGACTGGCAAGTCAGGAGAACCAAGCTCTGAGGGAAGCTGAGAGCCGGGACGGGACCACGGCACTGCGGGATCAGAAACGCCGGAGCCGCTGAGGAACAGGAGTGGCCAGTACTCACAGAGGGCAGTGGTCAGCTTCTCGGGCTGGTCATAGTGCACCATGGCCACACAGAGGGTGTTGAGGGCCACCACGCAGAGCACAACCCAGTAGAAGCTCTGAGCCTTCACCATGCGGCGGATGAAGAAGCGGAACATCTTCTCTTTCCTCCTGAAGTAGGACGAGCTCTCGTTCTTCCCACTCTTCAAACTGGCTCGGGCAAAGGGAGACCCTGGGACAGAAAGAAGAGTCACCACACCCCATCCCAGCAGGGAAAAGGCTGGAGGGGGTCCCTGGGCACACAGAGCCTCTCCAAGCACCAGAAACAGCTCAGCAGGAAGCTGGGAATGTTGAGAATGGGTTGAGCAAGGGCATATCGCTTATAATGAGGGATGAAGGCTGCGATTTTAAAACTTCATGGATCCATGCCCAGCTCCACCATCTAAACTGGGCTTCCAAACCTTTGCAGCAGTCCTGATTGTCCCAGTCACACTCATCACGTTTTCCTGGTTGACAGGGACAGAGAGCAGCGGGCACAGCGAATTTCTGCCCACGGTGTGGAGCACATCCTCATGGAGTTGGGGAGGTGCAACAAGAAAGTTGGTCCCATATTTTCCCTGCTCCAAGGACCACTTACTATGGAATTGAGTGAGTCCTCCTTATTTTACTCTCCAGCCTCAGGTATTTCCTCAGCAGAGCATTCAATCTGCCTCTGTGCAGATTTTGGGGGCAGCCACTCATTTGTCTAATTCTGCCCCTATCAGCTCCATTTCCACTCCGGGCCGAACCCTGGCAAAGAGTCAAGTGTTTCAACAGTAAGAAACTGATGGAAGAAATGATTCCTGATGTCAGCTCTCCCCCTGGGGTAGAGGCAGTGCTTGGACGAAAAGGCAAGCTCCAGCCAGTGCTGAGGCAGGAGAAATCAGGAATAAGGGACTAAACACATGGAGCCCTTGGGGCTCCTCTGCAGCAGCCACGGAAGCTGCTGCAAGCAGGGGAAACGGTGACTGTGCCAGTGGTTTGTGACAAGATATTATTGCCCTTCCCCATCCTGGGATGGAGCATCCCAGCAGGAGGAGCAGGACATCTCCTCCTCCTGTCCTGGAGCAGGTGACTCTCCTGGGCTCAGTGACATGAACAAAGAGTTCTGGCTTCAGCAGCCAAATCTCCGAGTGTGATCACCTCCATGTCAACACTTGGAAAGGGTGGGAATCTCACCCAGCCTCATCCTGCATCAACTACAGCAGCCAGAAAAAGGATGAGGCATCCAGATGTGACAGCAGCGGGTTCTCCAAGCCTCACAGCCCCACACAAGTGTAATCTTCTCCCATGGAAAGTGAGCTCTCTGCTCCATTTCACATTTCTGGTCATCTACCAGCACTCCTAAAGCAGAGCTGGCCTTGGCCAGGCTTTGAACAAACTCCTGGTTGAAAAAATCTGTGTTCTTCTGTTGGTTTGAAAATCCTGCCTTTGGCAGTTTGGAAGAGAAGAAATCACCTGCCTTTGGCAGTTTGGAAGAGAAGAAATCACAGTGCTCCTCCTTTGCCGTAAGACAACAACAGGAGCCACAGGCTGGGATTTAGGCTGCTTCATATCACAGCACTCCTTAGCAGGTACAGAGCTGTCAGGGATCCAAGCCCCTCTGTACTCCCAGACTGGCCAAGGAACAGTGCTGCCCTCTCATTCCTCTCTGCTGATCTTCTAGAAAAGACAAGCAGTGATATTTAAACTGCTCTAACATGGAAAGCATCCCCTTCTCCAGGCTTTGGTGTCTGGGAATCAAGGCAGTGCCCTAGCACAGAGGGTGGGAAGTCAGTGGGAGAGAAAAGAAAAGAATAAAAGCTAAGAACAACTGCAGAGAACACCCTGGGAAGTGTTTACCACCACAGAGCTTTACACTGCAGCTATAAAGCTCATCAAGGTGCTTGTGTTTGAGTTAAAGTGCAACATTTTCAGCCCATGGCCAGAGAGAAACCTGGCAAAGCCTCTCCCACCCTGAGCTGCATCTTCAAGTGGCACTCCAGGATTATTTGTTAGTTCTTCCACGCTCCTTCTGCTCCCATCTGAACACATTACCGAAAACCATCCAAAAACCCCTTTTCTCCAAAACAGATCCTTTATGTGTAATTGCCCACGTGATCCAATTGTTTATGCTCTGCATTTCAGCCTCTTCACAAGCCTGCAGAAGTCGCTGCTTAATCCATTCCTTCTTTTCTGCTTCGTTCCATGAATCAAAATCAAAACGCACTTTTCCCAAGTGGGTGAAGCACTCGCAGAAGGTGGAAAGCACTGCTGTTATTTTCCCTGCCATATGCTCCCGAGACAGTTCCCAGCTCTGCCTCGGATTATTCCCGAGCCCAGATGCTCCGTCATCCGTTGCCACCTGAAATGCTGAACTCCAAGATCTGTGTGGCGTTGGCTGCCCAGAGCCTGGAGGGACTTGGATTTGGAGGCAAAGGTCTCGTAATTATTGCAACCGTGAGCAAATATTCCAAAAAAGGACCATTCCTTGTTATCCATGCAGGGATCCGAGAAAAAAAAACAACAAACCAAACCAAAAATGCACACAGGCTGCTGCATTTTTGCCCTTTTTCAGCACCAAAACTCTCCTGGAAGTGGCAGCAGTTTCACCACAAACCCTGCAGCCCAGGGGACTGTGGCAGCTCAGTGCTGGTGTCAGGAACATGCCAAAGCCACGCTCATTTTCTGCAACCACATCTTCCTCTGAAGGGGGAAAAAAGAAATTCCAGCAGCAGCTGTGATCCCTGAAAACACCAGTGCCAACTTTCCAAAGGGCAATCGAGGCACTCAGGCTGTGCAAGCAGCCATGGACAGAGATTCTCAAACGTGCTGCTTGTGCTGCTCCTCCTGTGCACCCAGGATTTGCTGCTTCGTGGGGACTGGGCTGCCAAGACATTTCTTTGGAAGATAATGAGAACATCTGCTGCTTCAGCAGCACTACAGACTCCAACAACAGGCACGGGGATAAGCAAAGCACCCGAGTGCAGAGCAGCAGGAGATGCCTCTCCCACAGCTGAGAGGGTTCTGGCTCCAGCAGCTCCCTGAGGTGGGTGCTGAGTGCCCCGAGCCTCCCCTGGCAGCCCAGAGCTGCCTCTGTGTCCCCATCTGGGCAGAGCTCAGCAGGGAATCAGCTCTGGCTGGTTCTGATCAGCAGAAGGGGCAGCACCTCCTGGGCCTGAGGAGCCCAGATTCACCGCAGCAATGCCCCACAGTGCAGGATGCCCTGCCCAGGACTGGATCTCCAGATCTGGCTTGAAAATTGCTTTAGGATCTTCCTCTCAGACCAGAACGAGAGAATTGAGGCGACTGCCTTGTGCTTCCCAGTGACCATTCCCACAGCAAAGGCTGCGACGCCTCAGCTGGGTATTAGTGGACAAGGGGACTGTGGCCACTTCCTCTCCTCCCTCCAACAGTGTTGTTTGGCACATTTGGGGTTCATTAGCATGGATGAGCAGGTTCCAAGCAGAATCCCGGGATGGCCAGCCCAGCAGGGATTGTCCCAAGGCTTTGCAGGGCTCTCTCAAGGGTGCGGCATGCAAGAGCTGAGCCAGGCAGCGCAGGGAGAGGGGTGAAGCCACAGAGCTTTTTGCTTTGGGAAGTCGAGTGCTGCTGCAGCAGCAGTGGAAATTCATTCTCCTTCAGGAAACTGCAGCTTCTGGAGCAAAGGAGCCGCTCCAGAGGAGGAAACATGGCATGGACAGGTTCAGGTGGAGATTGGAACCTCGGGGGATGCAAAGCCAGTACTCACCAACGGAGCAAATGTCTGTGAAATGGTCCTCACCTTCTTCTGCATGAATCAGGTCATTTTTGCTCTTCTTTATTGCGGCTCTTTTCAACACTGCATGCAAATTAAAGAGAAAATGCCCTGTGAGGATGCAGAGTGGATTCTCTCTCCCCCTCCCTTCACTCTCCAGGACCAGCATTTCCTTCCCAATGCCAGCTCAAAGCTCTCCCACCAGGGTACCCTGGAGCAAACCGGACAACCCACAACCTTGCAGGGCCTGGGTGCTTCACTTCTTTGCCCTTCCAGCTCCTGAAGGTTTGCCAGGCACAGCTGTGCACGTTTCACTTCACGCAGCAGACGCAGGAGGGTGAGGGGGTCACCGCTGGGCCTTTCAGCACAGCACAAAGGCTGGGCAGGGACACTGGGGCTTCCTGAGCCCCCAGGGCTGGGAGATGAGCGCTGCCACCCCTGAAACCATCAGTGCTGTTTGCAGTGGGCACCGGGAGGGAGTCAGCACTCACAGAGCTCCATTCACCACACAGCCATGCCCCAAGGAGCAGAAGTGCTGCATGGAAAAAGCGGCCACACGACAGTGAGCAGCCTCTCAGCAGCACCCGGTGTGCCATCCTTGCCCTCTGGGGACGTCGGAATTCTTGGAAAACACTTTTCTTTTTTTCCCTCCAAAAGCAGCTTTTAGTGGGGAGGGCAAACATCACTACATTTACTCCAACAGGGAATGAGAGCTCTGCACTGTCCACCCAGAGCACGGGAGGTGAGGCAGGAGCACCGGGGACTCTCCTCCCAGGACCACCTACCTGCAGAACCTTGAGAAGTGGCAGAAAAAAAATGACGTTGGTACAGTTTGGTGACAGCTTCGAGACATACAGTAACTAAGCAGCACTTTCTATCAGCAGTAAGACACCCCACGGTGTGGTGATACAGACTGGTCCGTGGGCACACACAGCAAAGCCACTCACGCTGCAGAGACTGCCCCGGGGAGGCTCCTCCACAACATCCCCTCACCCTACACGGCCTGCCCTGCCCTGCCCTGCCCTGCCGCTCCTCCTAAGGGTTGTGCTTGAGCCACTTCAAGGGAACACCCAGAGCGTCTCCCAGGTTCGGAGGGGCTCGGAGAGGAGAGGATGCTCTGAACCTGTGATCTGGATGCGTTGTTTTGCACAGAACCCTTTGTGCTCCTCGCTGCCCCACCCAGCTCTAGGCTGACTCCTCAGTCCCAGCAATAGCAGCGTCGGGTCCCTCAGGCTGTGTCTGTCCCAGCACACTGCAGCACGTCCAGGGCCATCCTCGGAATTGGAACGCAACCAGCGCTGGGATTAAAATTTTCCAACATGAATTGAGCAGCTTTTTATTTTCTCCCCCAGAAAACTCCTCCGTGTGTTGGGTAGTGAGGTTGTGCCATCTCTCCGGGCATCCTGGATGCCACGTCCCTCTGTTTTGGGGACTCTGAATTTGCCACCATAGACGTGGCCTGCTCCACACCAGTTGCTCCAAGGCTGGGAACGTTCTCGGGCTCCTTTAGCTTTAGGATAAGAGGAGCCTGAGCATCTCTAGGTCTTTATGCCGTGCCTTGCACCCAACCTCGAGTTCCTCACAGCCCTCAGCCTCTCAGCCTGCTCCTCCAGACACGGATCCAGCTGAAGCCTGCCAGCCCTGGCTGCCCCCACGTGCCGGACAGGCTCCCCCAGCTCACGCACCCCCCGGCCACGCACACCTCACTCGGCCCTGACCTGCTGCAGCCCCAGCTCTGCCAGCCCCGGCTCCCCCGGCGCAGGTCACCGNCGGGCGCGGCGCGCGGCGCGCCCCCCGCCGCACCGGCAGCCGCCAGAGAGCCCCGGAGAGCCAGGCAAAAGCACCTGGGCACCTCACGGCCGGAGCCAGGCAAAAGCACCTGGGCACCGTCAGCGGTGACCCGGGCACGGGGGCCGCGGGGGAGGCTGCCCCTGTGTGCCGCCTAAGCCCCTGGTGATTTGCAATCCACTCACTGTTGTAGCTGCTGCCGCTGCCAGTCTCTGCCGGCGCCGTGCCTTGAGGAATCGGCCCTTCCGAGGCGGCCCTCCCTGACAGTGAATGGGAGGAGAAAAAAAAAGAGGGGGGGGAGGGAGGGGAGGGGAAAGGAGGAG
>WBMY01014658.1:39743-134719 GCA_013397315.1 Donacobius atricapilla
TAGCAGAGGGGGGGGGTGGAGGGAGGGTAGGGGAAAGGAGGAGACATGTGAGGACGAAAGATGGTCAGAAAAGGGAGAGGGAAGAATCTTTAACTGAGCTTTGAGTGGCTGGCGCATCCTAAGAGCTGTCGGGGCTGGAGGCACAGGGGGAGCATCCCCGTGGCCTCGCTGCTCGGCTCCTCCGGCCGTCCTGCCACGCCGGGCTCGCACGTCGGAAGGAAGGATCACCACACCCTGTTATGTCTTACTGCTTACAGCTAACAGGGGGCTCAGTCCCTGGGTCAAATCCGTTCGGAGCCCTGCCTTCCTTCTCTCGGTCAGCGCATTCGCTCTTCTCCGTCCTTCTGGCAGCCTCTACCCCGCCAGCCACCCTCGGCGGGGCGTGGGCACCGACCCCGCGGGCACATCCCCATCCCGGGGCGGTGTGGGGTGTCCCATAACTGCTCCTCAGCCGCCTGCGGCCTGCAGGAGCCCCGGGGGAAGGGGCTCTGCGGCCGGGCCTGTGCCGGGTGCATGCGGGAGGACCCTCCTGCTCGGGAGGAAGGCGCGGCGCTGACAGCAGTGGAACCTCTCCCGTGGCACAGGAGGAAAATGCCCAGCAAAGCCACCTACCGTCCAGAGGGGACTTCTCTTCGGCGTTCTTGTCCTCCTCGGCCAGCATGACCTCCTCTGGGAAAGGAAAAGCAGCCAGGGTTAGCCTCGGGTTCCTCCCAGCGCTGCTCTGACACTGGCTGGTGGGGCAGCAGTGCCTGTCTCAGTGCCACCCAGCCTGCTCTGTGCCACCCGGCCTGTCCCAGTGCCACCTGGCCTGCTCTGTGCCACCCGGCCTGTCCTAGTGACACCCAGCCTGTCCTAGTGACACCTGTCCTGTCCCATTGTGTGCCACCCAGCCTGCTCTGTGGCACCTGGCCTGTCTCAGTGCCACCCGGCCTGTCCCAGTGCCACCTGGCCTGTCCCAGTGCCACCTGACCTGTCCCAGTGTCACCCAGCCCGCTCTGTGCCACCTGGCCTGTCCCAGTGCCACCCGGCCCATTCTGTGCCACCCGGCCCGGCCCTGACAGAGTGTGCGGAGGAACTCCTGGCTCAGGGATGTGTTTCTCAGCCCGTGTCCCTCACACACGGGGCAGACTCCAAACCAACCACTTCCCTCCTCACAGCCACAGCTGGGCTCTTCACCCAGCTCTCATCCCCAGGGACCTTCCTCCAGACCGGGCAGGTCCCCACAAGCCCCAGGGAGGTCCCTCATGCCCATCCACACTGGAGACAGTCTGGGGAAGATGCTCCACACCCATCACTGCTCTTTTGTCTCCAAAACATCAGGATTCAGCCACGGGGAGCCGGGTGGTGGCACAGGGTGAGAGCAGCAGGGCCTCACCACAGGAGGCTCACCGTCACCACAGAGCCATCACATCAAATCTTCATCCAAATAAAACCCACAGCAAGTTTTCCTTGGGGGAGCTCTGCCTGGCACGGGGACTGCAATACCACCCTTCCATTCCTCTGCAACTCATCTCCAAAATACAACCTAGCACTGTCTTAAATTTAAAAAAAAATCAGGAAACGCTAAAAACCAACCTCCCCAAATGGAATAATTTTTATCTGTGTGAAAGACAACCCAGTTTCCTGAGGTTTCCCAGGGCACTGCCACCCCCCTGGCCAGTTTGCAGTGCTGTGCCAATACTTGAGACCACATTCAGAGCCACAGAGTTTTAGTTTGCTGGAAACTGATGTGGGGATCTGCTAAAGGACAACCCAAAGCAAACAAAACATTGAGATGGCAGCTGGTAAGCTCCACACACTTCCTTCTATTCTTATAAATGGCAAATTCACACGCCTGTAATTCCATTGATGTGATTTGGGCTCTTATTAAAACATCTGACCCCGTGTTCCCACCAAATTTTGCTTTAAAGTCCATTTAAGCCAGTCTAGATGGAAGAATAACTTCAGAAAAATAAATACAAACAAACCAGAGGCCAAACATCAAAGTGTGTAGCTGAGAGCTGTCTAGAAGGATACCAGGGGATCAGTCTTATATAAGCCTATATAAGCCACACAAGCCTTATATAATCTCTTTATTAATCATCTGGGAGAGAGAGCGAATGATACTTTAATAAGACAGCAAACTGAGAAGGCTGAAAAATAATACCAAGGAAAGCTGGAGACCCAAGCAGAGGGGAAGGAAATACAAAAGTGCAAAGTAATGCACCAGAGATGTGAAAGAAAGGAGAGGTGAGAGGGTTAAAAAAGTCAGATGAGCTCAAAGCTGCACTTTAAGGGGTATAAAGTCCTTCCAAAATCCCACAGGTTGTGCCTGCAGTTCAGGTGGTTTTCAAGTCTTCTTAAGACAGGTCAGAAGAGTGAAATGGGCTTTTTCAGACAGTCAAGAGACTTCTCTGACCAACTAGCACCTCAGACCAAAGGGTTCTTCTGAAGTCCTCCTCAGGGAAAGCTGTACTGATGTTTTGGGGCTAAAATATGAGAGGAACGAAATGGCAATTCCCAGTCTGACTGCCCTGAAACAAGGAAGGGATGGGTTAGGCAGGGAGACCCTTCCCAAAGGCTGCTGCTATACTGAATTCTCACCTACAAATTACTCTTACAAGACAATTCTGCAAGCTGGCCCAAATTCAGGATCCTGAATTGGTGCTCAAATGAATCTCCATCCCTAAACACAGCTGGGCTCAGTTTTGCTGTTCCTTTAAGATAACCCAACCCTCTTTCACCTCTGAAATTCCCTCAAGCCTCACTCTCCTCCTGCTGTGTTCCCAGGTTCTCTCCCTTGATAATTATTCCTGTCTGCCTCGTGTCCTCTGGGAATCCAAAGGACCACAGCTACCCCAGGAGGGTTTTGGGCTAAAAAGAGAGCTCAGCAGGTCACTGAGCATTGCTAGGAGGGGTTTTTAACCAGCCAGCACCCTGAACAGAGGAAGAACTGAGGAGAACTCAGAACCCAGGAGCTGCTTTGCCTTTAATCATCACTAACAGAGCCTGCAAGGAGATAATTGGGCAGCTGAAAAGCTCCCCCAAGACGGTGCCTCTGCATTAGGAGAAATGTTCAGCAGAGAGCTGGGACCAGATCAGCAATTCTGAGCCTCCAAACAAAGGCTCAGGGGCTTTGCCAGGATATCAGAGCCAGGAGTGTCTCAGCAGCAAAAGGAATTTTTGGTCATTAAGTGCTGAGTAGGACTGGGCTGGAAATAAAGGCAAAGCAGCAGAGAAAGTGGTGCCCCTTCTTCTTCTCTTTGGTGTGGGGAGGGAGGACATTGGGGGCTCAAAGGAGCAGCAGATTACTGGAAATAACTCGCACTCAACAGGCAACAGAGATGAGGAAAAACAAAGACTAAATGAATTTAATTTCTGGCTGGGTAAATAGAAAAAGTTAATAAAAATGCATCCCTCAGACGTGGCTGTCACACTCTCCCAGGGAACTCCACTTTGTCTTTGTGGCAATTTCCCTGCCTTGGCATCTCACACGGGGTTCATTGCTGGAGGTGGCTGTTCCCTCCTCTATCCAGCGGCTCAGGGCTCTGTTCTTCTAAAGAAAGCTGAAACCTGAAGTTCAGAAAGCTCTGCCATGCCAAGGGATGGCCTTGACGTTACAGAGGGCTGGGAGAGAGAGGTGAAACCATTCCCAAAGCCTGGCACTCCAGGAGAACAGAGGCACTCCAGTTCTGTGTGAAAAAGGTGGATTTGGAAAGAATTAAAATGCAAAAGACATGAAACTTGATTAACCTTGAACAGGAAGACTTTGAGTCTCTGAGCAAAGTGTTTTCCAAATGATTCGTGTCCTTGTAAGATAAGAGAAACATCTTCAAAAGAATATTTGTGGGCTTATAAGCTCTTTACTCTGTGTGGAGAACTTGTAGTTCCCTGTTCTCCAAAAATTCCAGCCTTGGAGTTCCTGCACTTCTGAGTTCTGTGGAGAAAGCAGCAGGGGCAAAATCGTTTGCATGGATTGCATCGCTTGGCTTCCCCCACTTTTTAATTCCTCTGGAAAGTACAGCTGCCTTCAGACTGAAGGAGGAGAGGGTCAGATGGGATATCGGGCAGGAATTGTTCCCTGTGAGGGTGGGCAGGCCCTGGCACAGGGTGCCCAGAGCAGCTGTGGCTGCCCCTGGATCCCTGGCAGTGCCCAAGGCCAGGCTGGATGAGGCTTCCACCCCAAACCAGTCTGGGATTCTGTGATAATCCAAATTACAGACATTAATGAGAAATATTAAAGACGCTTCAGAGCGGTCAATGAACAATGTTAAATTAGAATGATAAATTAGAATTGTTGTTGGCTGAGGGGAGGTAGGGCACAGATAAAGGAGTGATTTTAGTCGCTCACACTTCCCTTGGTTCTAAAACAACCCTTGAGGTAAAAACCTGAGCACTGCAAAGGACAAGGGCACCTCCTGCCCAGCTCCAGCAACTACACAGAATATGTAAAAAATTACAGAGCAAAAACCGTCTGGATTAAGGTTTAAGGATTAAGACATCATTTTATGAAGCACTGGAGTGCAGCTTTCCACTCTTCCTGCCTTGCATCAAAAATAAACAAGGGGGGAAAAAACCAAACAAACCAAACGCTCAGGAAGGATATTAGAAATATTGGAAACCTGGTGAGGCTTCCAGGGGAAGACAGGGGACTGGGCTGATTGGTTCTGGGTGCTCTAGAGCAGGAAAAAATAAGATGAAACAAGGTAGAGGGAGATTGGAGAAAGAAAAGTAATTAAAAGGACTCCTGAATTCTTCCTCTCGCTGCAGAAAGGCAACGGATTTAAAGTGAGGGCAGGACACAGCTCAGTGGGGTTGGTTTATTTTTTAAAATCAAACAGTGTTAACATGTGGCACTCTTTGCTCCAAGAGTCAACGAGGTCAAGTCTGGCAGAAGGATTTAAAAGCAATTAGATATTCCCAGGAATAATGACCAAATCCTCCAGAGTTCCATTAGAGCAGAATCCCAGGAGCTTTTGCTCTTCCCTTTATGCAAACAGCTCCTGCCTGGGGCTGCTGCAAGGGGTTTCTGTCCACTTCTCTCTGTCCTCCCTGGCTGTATCTCCCTGCTCCGAATCCTGGACAAGGAATTCCAGATCACTTCAGAGCTGAAATCCCCAAAGCAGACCTGGGAAATCCCCGGCGACGGCACAGCCCCAATTTTCAGTGCCTCAGTCCTAAAGCCTGGATTCTCTGCTCTGCTTTGCCTTCGTGCTGCATTTTTATTCAAAGATTTTATTAACTGTGCTAAGCTGATTTTAATTACTGTTATTATTCAGCTGTACTAGGAGGCTCTTTTATATTCCTATTGTATTCCCAACAATGCCTTTCCAGAGTATTTTTAACATTCCCTGATTCAGCTCTTTTGCATGTACTTCCCTGTTCCACAAAACCTTCTAGTTCATGTGTTATTAGGCTAAAAAAATGTGCATTTTCCAGCAGCTTCACTCAAGATTGGTGTGGCATTTATTCAGCCCTGGCAACAAAGAAATGGAAGAGCCAGGAATTCCCACAGGGATGGGAACTGGAGCAGAGGCTGCCTGTACATTTTATGATTTCTCCATCCCAAGTTTCTCACAAGTTCAGCTGGTGATGGACAAGTGACACAAAGCTACCCTCAACCCTGCAGGGAAATTCTCAGCTGTTTTATTGATGGAGATCAGGATTTAGAGACAAAAATCACACAGAGCCTCAAAAGCAAGACAGAATGAGAAAGGGTGAAGCCCAGAGAACCCTGCTCCAGCCACTGGAATTCCAAGCCAGGAATTAATCTGAGTTTGAAGCTGCACAAAAGCTGTAAACTAATGAGAAAACAAGTTCTAAATGGAAAGGGAATTCTTTATTTTCTGATTCCTCCAGAAGCACAGAATGAAGAGTGGCTGCTGAACAGTCACAGTGAATAAAAGTCTGACAACACAAGTGGCCCTCAATTGTCACCCTGTGCAGTGCTACACAAAGTAATGGGTTTAAAGCACCACATAAACTGCTGATATTTCTATTTTACATTTCAGTTGTAAAGAGTAAAGATGATGCTGATCTGTCTAAAATGGCACCCAAGAATCCATTTGAGAAACCAGCACTTCTTTTCCTGCCCATGATTGTTTTAAAGGGCCTTTTCACTCGGCTCAGATGTTGAAGAGCAAGCAAGAAGGAAATTACCCCCCATTTTCTTGGTGCTGCATGAAAGAATTGACTGTGGTTATGTCAATATATAAATATCAGCTCCTCCATAAGGCAGGAAAGTTATTGGCAATCGTTGCAGTCTGATAAAAATGCTATTTTCTGTTAAATTAATGTGTCTGGGTTGTGGTTAAAGTTGCTCATGCCTCGCAATAAAGAGCAATGTTCAGTTCCAGTGGTTATAAAGCAAAGTTAATGTGGGCTGGGGGGAGTTCCATGCAAGTGATCTTTGTAGCTCATAAAAAATGCCACTCGGGGGGGTTTTACCAGTACAGAAAGACAGGCTGATAAACCTGCTGGGGCAGGGGATAAATAACACAGAAATGACTCATGGAAGGGAACAGTTCCTCCCTGTGCAGGCTCTGGGCACTCTGATACGATTCTGCACGAGGCCAGCGTGCTATGAGGTCTGTCAAGCTCTGAGCGATGCCAGCAGCCTCTCAGAAATGGCTTAAGAAAAACTAGCGAGACGCCTGATTGGAGGTGTTTTGAAAAAGCAAAAAGGTTTTAATTAAAGAAGACAATAACAAACTATACAGAACAAAAGAATAAAAGCCGTGCACAGGTCAGGGAGGGCCCCTACACCTGCTAAGAGACACCAAAAAGTCCCAAGAATCTCTCTTAAGTATTTAACTCTCTTAAGTATTATATTTGTATTATATTAAGTATTATATTAACTATTATATTAAGTATTATATTAAGTATTATATTTGCTCTCTCTTAAGGATTTGATGATCTAGGAGGGGTTTTTGGCATGCTGCCCAATAGGAAATAGCCCCATTTCCAGAGGAACAGCTGAAGAATCCCACAGGTGCTTTTGTCCTGGCACTGGGCCAATTATGGTGAGAGAAGCATGGAAGTTTCTAGTTCTTCATCCTTAAAAGTTCAGGGCTGAGGCTTAAACTCTTTTCCTAATATGGGAACACCTGCTGAGGTGTGGGGGTGCACTGCAACAGTCCTCAATCCCTTTTTATATTATCCTGGTCTAGGACAATTGCTTTGATCTCAGCAACAAAGTTGGCTCAGCTCCTTTAGTTTTGCTCTGACCAAACCGAGATCCTTTAGCAGCAACTTCCGTGCAAACGCTCGGGAACGAGTGCTGGCTGGGCCCTCCCCAGGCTTGGCCGTGCCAAGGACTAATTCTAGACCTCCCTTACCCCAAAACACATCCAATTAAGCCCAGGAGATCCCTGCCTCACCTGCTTTGAAGATCCACTCCAGGTACCCGTTGAGCTCCCGCTCGATTTGCTGCTGCCTGCGGAGCTTCAGGAACGCCCGGCGGTTCTCCACCCGCTCTCGCTCCTTGGCAAATTCACTGTGGGGAGAGAAGAGATGGGAAAACCATCACAGGTGGCCAGGGCAGGCACACAGCCCTCCCTCGGCCTGCCAGAGTGGTTCAGGGAGCCTGGGGAGCCCAGGGTGGGAGTAGGGACTGGAAACCACAGCGAGGGACTGATTGTTGTCCAACGAATTATTCCTCAGCTGCTTCTCTGCTTCTCTCATCCTGAAAAAGGCCTCAAAAATTCCATGTGCACGCACCACGGCCAGTCATGAAACACAAATTGTCATCCTCAATGCTAAAAAACATCCTCCAGCTCTCTCCACAGCACAATCTCCTTTAGAAGCTGAGATTAAGTCACAGACATCAGCACTTTTCTAAAGGGATCTGCTCCTCCCTGTCAACATTTCTTCAAGTTTGCCCAGGCTTTTGGGGACTGTGACAAGCAGAAGTCAAATGAGAACTGAGTGGGGATAAGTTGAAGTGAAATAGCCCCGATGTCCTGGGCTGAGGGTAAAAATGATCCTGCTGTTTTCTAAAATCCCATGGGAAGCAAGAATCTGGATGTCATCACTAAAGCAGGGCAGGCAGAAAGGAAAGGTCATCCAACCACCACAGAAATCATGCCCAAGTACATCCTGCTGGTCTAGCTTGAAATGAAGGTGAGAAAAAAGTGCAGCCACCAGCCTGACAACCCTGGGGCCTTCCCCAAGGTAATTCCTGGCAGCTCTGGAAATGTTCTGATTTTCTGCACACATGGAGGTGCCCAGCTGCCATTTATGGAGCTCTGAAGCAGCCCCTCAATCCCTGTTTTACGCACACACTGCAGTGTCTCCCACAAGAGCTTTGTGTGGATAAATGTGAGATCAGGAGGCTTCGGTCCACCAGCACATCTCAACTCTTCAGTGTCCTTCACATCTTCATTTAACTATTAATTAATCAGCTAGATAAAAAATCCCACCTAATCAGCCCACACGTGCTCATCAAAAGCCAGCAAGGAGCAGGAGCTGGGAGAAGGGTTCAGGAATGGGGGGGGAAAGGAACTCCAAGTGCCAGGGGAAGCTCTGCATTCACAGTCTGCAGCAGGTCTTCAAAGGTGCCACTTCTGCTTCTTTTGGCAGGAATGTGACCCCCGGAGAGGGGGCTGAAGGAGGACCTGGCACTGATGGGAGAGCTGAGCTGGACTCTTCACTTTGGCAGCACATCCTGGGCTCCTGACTCCCCTGTCCTGTCCCCACCTGCCAGGACCTCACCCTTGGAACGGAGGGAGTCAAAACACGGCTCTGAGCCGACAGCTCCTCCTTGGCACTCAGCACATCCCCAGGGTGATCCAAGATCCTGCACGTGCCAGCCAGGCCACCCCTCTTCCCTCCTCATGCTCTCACTCCTGCTTCAGCCCCTGCTGCCGGGGGCCACGGACATTCCCTCAGTCTGGAGCAGGAGAAATGAGATCGGGCAGCACGAGGTGACAGCGTGCATTGCATATTCCAGGCATGGCATTACGGGCTTGTGTCAGCAGAGACTTCCCAGAGGAGGAGACAGCAGTGGGAAGTTTCCTGGAGGACCCCCGTGGGCAGGAAGGACAGCAGATGAGCCATGGCACTGCTCCCTCGCCCCTCAGGCGCAGCAAAGGGAGAGCTCTCCTTGCAGAGCTTTTCATCTTCTGCCAGGTCCTGTCTGGCCTGAGGACAGTAAAAGTTACCCAGGACTTGTCCCTTTTATCACAACTTTATATTGCAGAATCACAAAACAGAAGGGACCCACAAGGATCAGAGTGCAAAATCTCAAGTGGAAGGTCTGTACTTAAAGTGTAAGAAAATGAGAGGGAAATTGCTGGAAGTTGCAAACCTTCAGCACTTTCTGTACAGCCAACACAGGTCTCCCAAGGCACCAGTGAGGGACATTGTGAAGTTAAACCTGTGCCCTCCTGCTCCCTGGAACTGGCAGCTTTGGCCACCACAGAATCCCAGAATTGTTTGGGGTAGAAGGGACCTCAAAGCCCATCCAGTGCCACACCTGACATGGGCAGGGACCCCTCCCACTGTCCCAGGCTGCTCCAGCCCAGTGTCCAGCCTGGCCTTGGGCACTGCCAGGGATCCAGGGGCAGCCACAGCTGCTCTGGGCACCCTGTGCCAGGGCCTGCCCACCCTCCCAGGGAACAATTCCTGCCCAATATCCCATCCAGCCCTGCCCTCTGGCAGTAGGAGGCCATTCCCTGTGTCCTGGCACTCCAGGCACTTGTAAATCTTCTCTCTCCATCTTCTCTCCTCTCCAGGCCCTGCAAGGCCACACTGAGGTCACCCCAAAGCTTCTCCTCTCCAGGCTGAACATTCCCAGCTCTCCCAGCCTTTCCTCCCAGCAGAGCTGTTCCATCCCTCTGATCCCCCTGTGCCTCCTCTGGATCTCTCCAGCAGCTCCAGCTCCTTCCTGTGCTGGCCCAGGGCTGGGGCAGCTCTGCAGGTGGGGGCTGAGCTGAGCACAGGGGCAGAGGGGCAGAATCCCCCTCCCCTGCTGCCCAGGCTGGTGCTCAGCCCAGGGCAGGGGGTTCAGGGCTGGGGCAGGGCCAGCTCTCACCCACAGCAGCCCCAGGTCCCTCTGCCAGGGCTGCTCCCTCTGCTCAGCCCAGCCTGGATTGATCCTGGGGGTTGTCCTGGCCCAGAGGCAGCTCCAGCAGGTGAAAGCTCCTGAGGTTCCTGTGGGCCACTGCCCGAGCTTGTCCACATCCTTGTCCAGGCGTTGCTGTAGAAGTTGGGAATGTAACTTCCAGGAGAAGGCAATTCCTTGGGTCTCTGCCTTTAAATTCCTTCTGAATGCTCCAGAGCTGCTACTCAGTCAGGTTCAAGAGTGGAGGGTCTTGATTTAGGATCTTCCTGCTGAAAGGAGCTCCACTTCTTCTTTCCCATTTCAGGAGATGGGAGAGAGGTTTGGTGAAGCTGGGACTTGTTAAAAAGAGGGTCTTCTATATGAAATGTAATTATAAAAAATGTGTGTCTCTTCCACTACATCCATCACCATTCAGGAATTGAAATATTCCCCATTTACTGCAACTGGAAAACTCCCAGAATTTCCTTTTGAGAGCTCTTCAACAAATTTCAGAACACATTCAAAGAAAGGGGGGGAAATTATATCAAAATGCCATATTTCATCTAAAAATATTTCGACTGAAGTTTCCCTGCCAGCTCCAAATGAAAACACAGAGAGCCCCATGGGAAGGGTTGGGAGCAGTAAATAGGTTTCCTCTTTTATTCGGCATAATTCCCCTTTATACCATTGACTTGCAAAAATCTCCCAAATCACCAGAAAGGAAAAACCTGAGCAGAAATTTGCTGCTTCCTGCCAAGTTTTACCTCCAGGATTTTTTTTTCAGAGCTGTTTCGGCCAGCTCTGGAATGTGTGATGATGTTTTTTGCGAGGGTGGAGAGGCCTTGGCACAGAGAAGCTGTGGCTGCTCCTGGATCCCTGGGAGTGTCCAAGGTTGGATGGGGTTTGGAGGTTGGGACGGCGGAAGGTGTCCCTGCCCATGCTGTAGCTGATTCCACAGAGACGGCAGGAACGAGCAGGATTCCAAGGCAGTGCATCCATCATGGGAACCACATCCAGTCAGGCTCGATGTGTCACATTTTTCTCCTCGAGAGTGGCCTGTGCTTAATGTCACCAGGAAATGGATGGTTGTTGCTTTCCACCTTGGTGGGTGAGGAGTGAAATCAATCTCGGTGTGAAATGTGCACTGAAACAGTCACTCCAGGGCAATCCCAGAGCCCCCGAGCCACACAAGAGACATAGGCAGCTCCCGAATAACCACCAGGGTCAGTAAACATAATAAACTAATGAAATTCTTGTAACTGCTTTATCCACGCTGGCCTTAAATTAAAAATACTGTCACACCAAAGAGTGAAAATAATCAACAAACCACAATCTTCACCCCCTGAGTGTGTGATTAACTTCCTGTGAGACAGCAGAGAGCTGGGATGGAGCATCCTAAATGCTCCTCGTGCTTTGCCTCTCGTGGCACACGCCCAGGGCAGGCCGTGCAAGACTGATGGCATCCTCCAAGCTCTGCAATTGAGGTTTGCTGCTCAGAAATCAGCCAGAAACGCTCCCCACTCGCGGGGAAGAGGCAGAGAGAGATGAGCCAGCACCGCTGTCATCGCTACAGCTAATAGCGCTGGTGATTAGCGACTCGTGATTGCAGCGCAGGTAATTAGCTCCTCATTGAGAAAGATCCCACGTTCAGATCTCAGGAAATCTCAGACTTTACACAGGAGCTGGATGCTGAGGAGTGTTGTTGAGAAAGCAGCAGATCTTGGAAGGACTCCGCCAGCCGCTCCTGGAAAGCAGCTGAGAAGAATTTACGGAATTTCAAGTCTTCAAATCAACATTTAAAGGAAAAAAAAATCCAATGCGTTTTAGGATTGGCTTGGTCTCCAGCCGGAGTACATCCAAGGGGTGCATAAAGGCAAGCCTGGATGGCAGGTGCCGCCTCAGGAGGCATGGGCACAGCCAGTCCAGGGCGTTTAAAATTCCTCTCCTGTCTCACTCAGCAAGGACGGACCCTCAAAACTCACTTGGTGTCGATTTTCCGCCGAGGTTTGAGCAAGAGTCGCGCTCAGGAGGAATTTCCCCAAGGATAGGAAAGATGGGTGCTGATGGCTTCACAAACAACTCCATTCGTGAGGGTCTTTAAAGAGAAATGGGTGTTGATATCTTTGAAATGGGTTTTAATGTCTTTCCCTACCTCAAGCCGCACAAGTTGGTTACAGAACCCGGGGAGTTTAACCAGACAGTTTGAATTCCTGAACCTCAGGATAACGGGAGAAATGGGTCAGCACGACCCTGAATTTCCTGAATAACCACCAAGGTCAGTGAACATAATAAACGAACGAAATTCTTACAACTACTTTATCCACGCTGGCCCTAAATTAAGAATACTGTCACAACAACCAAAGAGCAAAACTAAAAAAAAAAAAAAAAAAAAAAAAAAAAAAAAAAAAAAAACCCCACCAAACAAACCCCCCAACAAATCACAATTTTCATCCCCTGAGTGTGTGATTAACTTTGTGTGACAGCAGAGAGCTGGGATGGAGCATCCTAAATGCTCCTCCTGCTTTGGCTTTCGTGGCAGCCCAGGGCAGCGGCAGCAGCTTGGGCAAGAGTAATCACAGCCTCAAACCTCTGCAATTTCTGCACTTTGGGGGAAAATAACAAGTTCAAGGGGTGGAATATGTGGAAGACAGTAAATTCCTAGTGCCTCAGCAATGGGGAAAGGAAGAGGGAAACACCCAGCTGGGTAAAAGTTTGGGATAAAAGGAGGCTGCACCCTCCAAAACCTCAGGAGACAAACCCTGCGGGGGTAATGCCTCCAAAACCTCGGGAGACAAACCCTGCGGGGGTAATGCCCCAGGGGATTATTCCCTTTATTCCAGTAAAGCTGCAGCACTCCTCTGTCTCCTTTATGGACACTGGCTTTTCCCAGCGGGATTTTCCACACCCTGAGAGGCTGCAGAGGAAGTGCAGAGAGCAGGAGATGCTCCTGCAGCACCCCAGACATTGAAGAGATGATAGAAGAGGTAAGAGCAAGGCATTGCCATCCCCATCCGTCAGTGAAACCACAGCTCGTGCTCTTGGCAGGCCACAGCCACTGCTCAGGGGCTGCACGTCCCTCGGGAGATCCTCCAGAGCCTCGGGGAACTGCTCAGCACTGGCACCACACAGCCCCAAAATTCCCGTGTCCTGAGAGCATGCACAGGCAAGAACAGAATTGCATTTCCAAGGTGGAAGCCCGTCTCCTGCCATTTATTTTGGCTAATCAACCATGAGAAGGAAACAGAGTTCATTTTTCCTGTCTCTCTCAGCTCTCTGTTTTTATGCTGGGATTTGCCACCTTGTCCCAGTCCAACCAAATTCCAACTGCTTGGGTGAGGCACAGTAGGCAAATTCCTGCTGAGCAACCCCTCCTCATGCTCCTGCCCTTCCGTGGGTCCTTCAGTCCCGTGGGATTGGGTTTCCCACCTCAAACACAAAATCCTGCAAAACCAGTCCTGTCTCGCTGCAGCAGGATCTGATGCAGCCAACATGCCCAACATTTCACCCCAACCACAGAGCATCCATGTGCTGTAGAAAAGCAGATTGCTGCTCCGGGAGCAGAATGTGTTCTGCAGGTGCAAAACTCTGTGTTTTGTCTTCCCGGGGAACAGCAAATCCTTTATAAGGGGAGGCCTCTGCAGGATGCAATAAAAAAAACCCCAACAGCTTTGTGGCTGGGACTGTTTGTGCAGCAAAGGACAAAGCCTCAGTGGGGTTAAACATTTATTTTACCTTCTGCAAAGCTGTTCTTTGAAAGGCAGAGGCAGCGAGGGGGTTCGAGCAGACAGAGCCCACACAGAGGAGGGAGAGGGCACTGGGAAGTGGGAACAGAGAAAAGCAGGTGCTCAGTGGCCAGGAAGGAGAGGAGCACTGGAAGTGGGAACAGAGAAAAGCAGGTGCTCAGTGGCCAGGAAGGAGAGGAGCACTGGAAGTGGGAACAGAGAAAAGCAGGTGCTCAGTGGCCAGGAAGGAGAGGAGCACTGGAAGTGGGAACAGAGAAAAGCAGGTGCTCAGTGGCCTGGCTGAAGGCACAGGAAGAGCCTGCGGAGCTGCCGAGCATCCCCAGCCCTGCTGGGTGCTGAGGTGGCTCCTGGCAGGGTGCAGGGAGGCAGGCAGGACGCCAGGTAGGAAGGGGGAGGTCTGAAGGACAGCAGGACTGCCCAGGATCTCAGCAGGGACAGGGGACACCGTCTCTCCTCAGTTCCTGAAGCATTTTCCTTCGGCAGGGTGCTCTGTCACCAGGGAGCCGTCACCGCCAGCAGCACCAGGGGCTAATGCATCTCTCGGAGGACACAGCTCAGCCCACAGCCTGCTCTGAGGGCCCGGCAGGGGCTGCCAGCGAGGCAGCAGCAGGACAGCAGCAGCCCTGCAGGGATCACATCAGCGATCAGGCACCCCAAAGGCACCAACCTTTGGAGTTTCTCACTGAAACTCCTGAAGGAGAGGAGGAAAGGCAGAGGCTGGAGTACCACAGCAGCAGCAGCAGGCAAGGGACAAGGGGAAGGGATGCGGGAGAGGAGGGAGAGATTTATTCCCTGTGGCACACAAAGCTGGGAGGATGTCGGTGAATGTGTATTATAAATACACTGTTAGGAGCTAGAAACTTGGCTCAGGGAAGGAAAATCTGAATAGATCCAGGAGTGAATAGAAAAGCACTGCAATTTCCAGCTGCCTGGACATGACCCAGAGCTGGGAAGATGCAAACCCAAGAAGACAAATCTCAGCTGGCATAGCTGGCACTTTGCACCCACAAGAGCTGCAAACAGAATGACAGGAGAGCAGGAAAAACCTGTATTTCTTCCCCATAACATCAGATCTTTACCACAGTAAGGATCAGGAAAAGTTCAGGATGAGCTGACTTTGATTATTCTCATCCACAGACAAAATCCTCAGAAATCTGCAGGCAAAACTAAAAATAATTTGATGCCTCTGCCTTACTGCTCAGAAAACATGAATAGAGATGAATGTGGTGTATTGTCAAATCACTGGTTTCAAATAGTTCTAACAATCAGGACCAGGTCACCAGCGAACACAGGCAAAGCATCTTGATTGGAAAGGCCATATGGAACAAGAAGAGAAAGCATGGAAATGCACCTCATTTGGGCAAGGAAAAAACCTGAGGGAGGTGAAAGGAAGCCCATCCATGGGGCACAGGGAAAACACACTGAAAACTGCTGGAATGAGAGGAAACCAAACAATGGATTCACCTGAAAAGCCAGAATTTTTTTAGAATTCCTTTGTGCTGGTGATAGTTGGCACCTCTAAGATAAGTTTTACTGCAGTTTGCTGAGAAGTCAGCATTTATTAAAGAAGGAAAGCGCAGAGGCCTGAGGTGACAAAGCTCTGTGGCTCCTCACCCACCCCAGCCTGTCCCACCAGCTGCTCAGGCTCCCAAAGAAACACATTTTTGTTTCTATTTCACCTGGAGCTGCAGCCGGCCACGATCCCACTGGGAAAGGTGCAGACTGAACCCAAAGAGCTGCTTAACCCATCCCAATATGCAGTACTGAGGAACAAGCACTGGCTCCATCAGTCCTGCACGGGGAGAGCTGCTCCTGCTGCCTCCTCATTGCTCCAAAGAGGGGAAAACTCAGCTCTCCTCTGGCAGCTGATAAAGGATGGAAGTATCTCGGAGAGAATGATCTCTGAGCACCCAGTCAGGCTTCAGTCACTTCAATCACTGCCACAGCAGCGAGAGGCTCCAAATGCAGGCCAGCTGTGGGAAATGTCCTGTATTTCTGGGAAGAGAAGAGGAACAGCACAGAGGTGAAGCCTTCAATGCATCTTCCTCCCTCCTTTCCTTTGTCTTCACGGTCACCTTGTGACAATTTGACTTTGATTCCCCCTAATTTGACTTGAAAAATGCAAGTGCCACAGCTGGGCAAACCTGGCTTGAAGGAGGCACTGACAAAGGGAGAAAAAGGAGTTCAAAAGCCCCATTTATCTCCTTGCCTCAGCCTACTGCAATTGCAGGTGAACCTCTGGTTCTGTTCAAGTTTCCACTGCCAGGACAAAGCAGAGGCCCCAGGAAATTCAAATTTAGGTCTCCTATGTATCATTTTTGTATCCCAGGTTTTGATTTCCATTGTGGCTTAAGATAAGGGCAAATAAAGGAAGTCCAGCTCTCCTGGACTAACCAAAACCACAGAAGGAGCAAAGGACCCACATTCAGTAGGATCAGTCACTGCTCTCTGCCCCCTCCTGCAAGAAACCAAGGAAGAAAAATTTCTCCCTCATTTCATGTTTGCAATGATGGCTTTGTTAAAAAGGGCGATGAGCAAAGAAAAAGAAAAAAAAAATTTGCTTTTTTCTTCTCTTTCCTCTCCTTTTAAGCACAGCCATGGAACAGACTAAAAAGAAGGAGAAAGCCAGAATCTCATCTCTTTCCATGATGCAGCTCTTCTGCTGCAAATAATTAACACCAGGCAAAGTCAGATCGCAGCAGGTACCAGTGAACTGGGAACAAATGTGCAGGGAAATGAAGGATGGTCTCTGTAATGAGGGGAAGGAGGACAGAAGAACACTTTGCCATTGTGACAAATTAATCAGCACCGCTCTCCTCCAGCCTCTGCACGTCTTGCAGGAGGAGGTTTTACGATCTCAATCTGGCAAAAGTCCTCAGGATGGGAAAACTTGTCATGAAATTCAGCAGGGCAAGTCCCTGAGCCACCGGGTTCAGGGAGGTTGGGATGGAGCTGTGCTGCCTCCCGAGGAGTTGCTCCAGCACCACAAAAACCTCAGTGGCCCTGGGACAGCAGAGACACAGAGATCCCCCAGGGAGCTGGAGCACAGCACGGGGAGGGAGTTTGGTGGCATGAAGCACCCACACTCCAGACTGCTCAGAAAAGGGTGATAGAAAGAATTAAATCTCTTTTTCCTGCCCCTTTTGCCCTGCCCCTTGTCCCCTGCGAGGTGCCAGCACCCTGGAGCTGTGTCCCCTGCCAGGCTCCCGCTGGCACAAAGCTGCTGCACCCATCCCAAATGTCTCCCCACAGCCCCTGTGATGCCTCAGGATTTTAGATTTTATATATTTCATATATTTGTAATGCTGCAATTCTTCAGTGTATAACTCTAAACTCCACACACAGTGTGAGCTGCTGCTTCCCCATTTTGCTCAGACACAACAATTCCTCTCCAGGGCAATCAGGCCCTGAGAGATGGAAACAAAAGTGAGTTGGGGGCAGCAAACCTGGGGTAAATTACTTCATTACCTGAAGCTGTAATTGGAAGATGAACCGCCAATATGCAAATGGGCCAAACTTATAAAAGTGTGAAACCCTGTGACCATTGTCCATTTTGGGTGCAGCCCCTGGGGGCTTTGTCTGCCCGAAATGTACCTGAAGGCCCTTCCATAAATATACCTGCTTTTTATTCCCTTAATCTTGTCTGGCCTCTGTTTCCAGGTAGCCCAAAAAAGGCATCACCTGCCCCAGGTGGTCCCATAGAACACAGGCATGGCACATGCAGGACAGAGCAGTTCTGGGGAGAACACAGCCCAGCCATCTCCATGCTCGGCTATCGCAGCCAGAGGAGTAAACCTTGGCAGCAACCATCGCTCTTCACTGCCTGGGCTGGAAATACCTCAGGATTCACCATAAATATTTGAGGACATGACAAGCAGCATTTTTCACACTCGAGAGGTGCAGACTCCCAGGATCCCAATGCATCATTCTGGGAGCGTGGCCTCTCTGGCCAGAATTCCGCCTGTCTCGCCACCCTCAGCACTCCCCCCTCCTGAATCCATGCCAAAAAGCACTTAGCCCTGAAATAAGTTCAATCATCTTCCTCCCAGCATCCCAGGATAACGTTTATCCTCTTTGCATTGTGTAATCCAAAGCATCAAAACAGTTCACCAATGTATTGTGTGGCATCATCCGGCTCATTACCAGGCAAAATTAATACCCGAGCTGTAGGAAACTCCATAATCCCAACAGCCCATGGAAAAAAAACTGGGAGCTGGGATGAGGGGAGGCTGAGGGCTGGGAGGGGAACAGCAGCAGGAGGAAAAAAACGGCATTGAAGTGGCTGCTGAGGGAGGGAACACCAGGAGGCCAAGGTGGGAATGGGGATGAGGTTGGCATGGGGTTGGCATGGGGATGAGGATGAGGTTGGAGATGGGGTGCCCAGCCCTTGGGGGCACAGGGCATTAAACCGGAATTAAGTCAGAAAAAGATTCACTGTGAGGCAGCACCTCTCAACTCCACTCGGGGATTTTTCCCTCCTCACTGCAAACCGTGGGCAGAGTTCAATAAAAAATTCATCGAGATCATCCCAGGGCGTTCTGTGGTCAGAAGTGAGGCTGTGATATCCCAAGCAGCAAATGACCCTGTGTTTAAGGGATGCAGGAGGGCAGCTGGGGTCAGCACTTCCTGCCATGGTTTGCAGTCAGAACAACCTCCTGGTGCCACCAGAGACAGCCAATCTTTTCTTTCTTTCTTTCTTTCTTTTTTTTTAATGGAAAAGTTGTATTCCCCTTTATTGCCACGTAGATCGCAGTTTACAAAGGATCTAATAATAATAACTCCCCACTGCAGTCAGCACAGAAAGATGTTCCAAGGGAAAACATTATGGATACAAATTCCTAAACATTGTCACCACTGCAGTTGTTCCACTCTTAGAAAATGCCACCTCAGTTTCTGGGAGGCAAGATGCTCCAGCTTTTGGAACAGGGATAACATCACCCAAGGCTGGAGGGATGGGCCAGCAAAACTTCAAGCAGGTGTCGAATCTCCTAATTCCACCTAGTTTTCAATTATTTACTTTTATCATTTATATTTTCCCCGTTCTTGTGTGTGTCTGTGAATGCAGAGTCACCCCAGCACAATTCCCAGCACAGGGATGGGCAGAACATACCCATGTTCGGAATTCCAGGATTCCACAGCTTACAAGCAGAAAGAAATGAGCTCCTGGGTGTTATTGGTATCAAAAGGGAGAGGAATTTCTCCTCCTGCTCCTGCTCTCCAGGGCCTGTGCAGTCCTGAGCTCACAAACCAGCTGTGGCACTCAGCAAAAGCTCCTGCAGGAGGAAATAATCTCTATTTTTCTGCTCTACTGGGTTCTGCAGGGCTGCTGAGTTTTCTTGGTTCATGGAAGAGTCAAGCACAAGGGAAGGAAAATGGAAAAGTGGGGAGTATAAAGTGAGGAGCAGGGAGGAAAATCCCCCACAAGGGACACAAAACCACTGCCCCAGAGCAAATGGGATATTGAGTCCCACAGGAGAGCCCCAGATATTCCATTATAAAAATCCAAAATCCCTGGATTTGAGGAGTTGCTTTAATCACAGCTCCCTTGCGCACCTCTGACCACTGCACCACTCTAGGAAATCTCCCAGTCGCCCTAGAAAGCAACACAGTATTTCTGTGATACAATTTCTGCATTTTCTGGTGATACCCAGCCTGGCAAGGAGGATCTGATCCCAATTTCCCCAGTCAGAGCCCACCTCTGGAACTGGGGTGAGCAGGTGCACCCCAGCATCCATGGAGACCACGACATCCCTGTAGCAGCACCAGGAATTACTGAGCTTCTTGGCCTCCCAGCTGGGGCCTGAGATTGGGGCTCATTTCTATATTCTGTCTTTTCCAAACTTCCACATCTCCCATCACTTCCTTGCCTTTGCTGGTGTTACAGAATCATGGAATCCTTAAGGTTGGAAAAGGCCTCTAAAAGCAGCAAGTCCAACCATAAGCTGTGGCCTCAAGTGCCCCTTCCACAGGTTTTCTGAACACTCCCAGGGATGCTGACACCCTGGGCAGCCCATTCCAGTGCTCCCCAAGCCTTTCCATGAAAAAACTCTTCTTACATCCAACCTGAGCCTCCCCTGGCACAACCTGAGGCCATTTCCTCTCATCCTGTCCCATGATTCCAGAAGAATCAGCAGAGAGGGAAGGTTGCTCGCTCTTTATTTCAGCACAGGTTGCGTCTCTTGTTGCACATTTTGGGCACCCCAATGGGGTCAGGATTTTCCAGGATTCGCTCAAAGAGGCAAACCCCGGAGCCAAACCCACTCATAACTGGTATCTGGTCAGTGTTGATATGTATTCACAAATAATTCCAGAAAAGCAGAAAATTCTATCATGATTTATAGCGAAACTATGCACAGTTTAGGAGGAAGCTCAATAATTTGTTGTCATTTTAGATTTAGGCCAGGTTGGATGGGGCTTGGAGCAACCTGGGATAGTGGAAGGTGTGGAGGGGGTGGAATGAGATGAGCTTTAAGGTCCCTGCCAACCCAATCCAGTCTGGGATTCTGGCATTAATTATTACCATATTAATTACTGGAATTGCTCACCTCCTTCAGTAATTTGCAGCTTCCTCCTTGCCCACAGAGGTGAATAAATATAGAGAAAACAGCTCAAAACCAACAGGAAGGAAAAATAGCCAGGTAAATCCTATAAAGGCACAAGCAGGGACATTTTGAAGCCGAACTCCATCCTGCTGGGGCTGTACGTGGCAATAGGTTGGAAAATAAACCACAGTCTTGTAGGAGAAGGGAATACAGGTGACCTTGTCCCTGATAAGTAACAGTTGTGGTAATTATCCAATACAGCCTCACCCCAATGAGTCATAGCCATATCCAATAAAGAGGAGTGTGATAAAAGGAGTGGCTTAACTGGTGAGGGGGATCATGAAGAAGAAGGATCCTGGGGAGAGAGAATCACTGCTGTGAGGTCAGGCTGGGTCTGCAGTTAGAGCCTGTTGGTGGAACCTGCAGCCACAGTCTAGTCAGGGAAAAGCCTGCAGCGACAGGCTGTACACCAATCCTGCAGTCACAGTGTGCACACCAATCCCTGCAGTCACAGCCTGCACACCAATCCCTGCAGTCCCAGTCCAGCTGGGTAAAAGCCCACAGTCAGAGGCTGCACTCCAATCCCTGCAGTCGGAGTTTAGCAGGAAATAACCAGCAGTCAGAGGCTGCAAGGGAAACCCACAGCAGGAGCTTGCTGCAGCCAGAGTCAGTGAATGGTTGGAGTCAGGATGGCTGAGCTGTAAAGAGGAATAAAGCAAGACCCTTCTCATGCTGTGATAAACAAGAAGTCCATGTCTCGGCTCATTTCTACTCTCTAACGAGCCTGTTGCTTGCTGCAACAAACCTTACCAGCTTGGACTCGATGATCTCTGGGGGTCCCTTCCAACTCAGGATATTCTGTGATTCCAACAGGGGTTTTGTGAAAAAGGACATAATAGAGACCCCACACAAGCTCAGAAAAACAGTGACCCAATCTCAGCTTTGCAGTTCTTTCCTGGGGGCATCACATCCCTCAGTTCTGCCCTCTGTTCCCTTCCTGGAATGAGAGGGGAAGGAGAGCAGAGCACAGCATTCCCCTGGGATCCCATAGGACTACATTAAAGGCCATGAGGTGCACAGGTTATGAAAATTAGCAGCAGATGAGCAATTGCTGAGCTAACCCCATTCGGGGCCTGTGTGTGGATTCCCTAACGCTCAATCAACTTTGTTTTATTGAAATAGGAAGTGGGGGTGTGACACAGCCATGGGGAGCCAGAGTATTGTGAGCCCCTCGCAGGTGAGTCACCTCTGGGGTTGGCCAGCAGCCCCAGAAAGGCTCAAAAATCTTAGTGAGTCGGCATCAGTGGAGATGTTTGAAAAGCAACGTTTTAATTAACATGAAAATAACAAACTATACAGAACAAAGGAAGAAAGCCATGCCAGGTGCAAGGAGGATCCTTGTGCCTGCTAAAACACCCCAAAAATGACACGAGGGCCTTTGTGCCCCCTTTTAAGTATGTAACCTGCTCAATAGGAATAGCAACAGGTTTGGAGGTACAGATCTAAAGATCCAACAGGCGTCTTTGTGCTGGCACATGGCCAAATAAGGTAAGAAAAGCATCGAAGTCTTTGGTTTTTTACCTTAGAAGTGAAACAAAGAGTGAAACCCAAATCCTTCCCTACTGTGGAAACCCCTGCTACCTGGCCTTGGGCACCCCACCATGGTGAGGTACATTCCTACAGGGCTGTTGCCAGGAGACTCCGCTGTAGGAGCTGGGGCTGATGCTGTCCCTGGGATGTCCCTTTCTGTCCTTGAGTGCAGCTCTATCCTATGGAAGTCAACTTCTCCATGCCTTTCTCCATGCAGAAACCCAGGCAAAGAATAGCTCCAAAAGAAATTTCTCAGGTTTTTTTTTCTTTTTTTCCACGGTGCTGTCGGGCTTTTAGCTGCAGAGCACATTGACAACAGTCTCTGCTTTCTGAAGGGCTTTCCTTTTTTCTGGTGTCTTCTTGTCACTCTTCCATTTGGATATAGAATAATGGAATGATCTGGGCTTAAAAGGACTTTAAAGCTCATCATCTTCTACCCCCTGCCATAGGCAGGGACTTCCACTATCCCCGGGTGCTCCCAGCCCCATCCAGCCTGGCCTTGGGCACTGCCAAGGATCCAGGGGCAGCCACAGCTGCTCTGGGCACCCTGTGCCAGGGCCTGCCCACCCTCACTGGGAAGGATTTTTATACATTTTAAACCTTTTTCCTTCCCTGCTCAGCAGCTCCAAGCCCACCAGGAGCCCTGTGCTCCACACCTGGGCTGTGATGTTTATTTCCTCAGCCTCTCCCCAGGAATTATTCCAGGCAAGGATGTCAAACCATTCTGTGAAACAGAAATTAAAAGCTCCCCTCTGTGAGGAAGATTTTCTCATCCTCACCACTGATAAAGGGAATCCTGCGCAGAGCTATGTTTTTAAGAGGAGATACACGTTTATGTAACATTCATATTTTGCCCCAAGCAACAAGAGGCTTCCAGAAGAGTCAGACAGAGGTCTCCAGCTCCTGCTCACCAAACACCTTTGATTCCAGCACAAAGGAACAGGAGCCTGCAGGATTTGGGGTTGGTTTAAATCTCGCTGTAGAACAAGGGAGATGAGGCACCTAATGAATCACACTCAGCCCTGCTGGGACAATCCCGAAAAATCAGCCATCAGACAAAGCCTCTGATGTACCAGGATGGCCTAGAAATGGATTTGATCAGTTATTGATCAATTATAAATTTATTTGGTCAGTTATTAATCAGTTATTAATGGATTTCATCAGTTATTGGTCAATTATTAATGCCTTTGGTCAGTTGTTAATCATTATAAATGGATTTGATCAGTTGCTGATCAGTTATTAATGGCTTTGGTCAGTTATTGATCATGATGATTATTCCTGCACTGAAGGGTGTGACAGCCTCACCCACAATGCTCTCCCCTCCTCAGACACCACTGCACTGCTGCCCACAGCCAGTGCTTTCAGGAGGAAAATCATAACAAAATAATACAAATCAGCATTGATATGTTCTTTGGAAAACACTTTCCTTTCTCCAGTCACTAAAACAGAAGAGTAAAGGTGCAGCACTGAAGGGCTTTTACCACACAGCAGCAACAACTTATTTTTATTTCCCCTGCTGCCAAGAGGCAGGAAAAAAATATCCAGATTTTAATACATCTCTATGATCTCAATCGCCTGCATGATCTAAGAAGAAACTCAGTGCAGAATGAGGTGCCAAAGTCTGAGAGCTTTATAGCCCTGGAGTGTGTTAATTCCAGATCACATCTCCCCAGATGCTGGGAATGTTCCAGCTTCAGACTTGGCACCTTGATTCCTGCAAAGATCCAAACCCTAAACTCAGCTGCAACAAACACCAAATTCCTGGCTGACCCTTGGGGTTTGACCCCTGGGGTTTGAACATCAAGGGACCAGTGTGTCCCCAGAATCCAGACATTGGCTCCAGCAGGTAGAGATCAAATAAACAAAACAAGTCAACAAACAAATCAAATGCAAGAAAGCAAAAAAACACCACCAAAAAATAATCCCAAAGAGAGATCTTTTAATTGCCTTGAGTTTGAGCTTCCCCTTTCCCGAGGCTCCACAGTTGCACCAAATGCATTATCAACATTTCCATGTCCCACTGCAGAATTTTATTGGCACCAGCAGGTTCCGGATGGCTTTTCAAGGCAACATGGAAATGTTGGCTGCACTGACCCAAATCAGTCTAATTCCATGAAGTTCACTTCATTCTTGGGTCTGGATTCAGAATCATCTCAGTTCAGGGGTTTTCACCAGCCTGACCCCATCCTAGGACTCTACAGAAATATCCCCCTAAGGAGAGGAGGGGTAGCATGTGTGGGAAGGGGACACAGCATGATGTGTCACCCATCTCTCTCAGTAATATCCCCCCCAGTGCTAAAATCAACACATCTTCCCGTTTAATATCCAGATGGGGACAAAAATCCATCAGTGCCTTACCCTGATAAGACACCCAGCACCAAGTTGAGCATGAAGAAAGAGCCGATGATGATGAGAGGGATGAAGTAAAGCCAATTCCAGGTATTTCCTGCAGCGTCGTTTGTCTGGAAACAAAGGGAAAAGGGAGAGACAAGTATTATTTCAGCTCAGAAAGAAAACACCACACAGAAGCTGCAGGGCAGAGGAGATTCCCCTTGGAATTCCATAGGAGTGCCCACCACTGATGTCCTGATCAGTTCTGCTGTGTTCACCAGCTGAAATTCCAGCCAAAGAACTGATTGTCCCAAGATGCACACCATGATTTTTCCTCAGCTCCAGTGGGGAGATCCCCCCGCTGTCTCTGTCAATGGCCTGCTGAGGGGATGGAGGTCACAGGTGACACCAACCTGGGTGGGACAAGGATGTGCTGGAGAGCACCAGGCCCTGCACAGGGCTCGGCCCAGGGTGGATCCCTGGCGTCAGACCAAAGGGATGAGGGTCAGCAAGGGTCCTGACCTTGGGTCACAGCTCCAGGCTGGGGCAGAGGGGCTGGAAAGCTGGGAAAGGCCCTGGGGGTGCTGTGACAGTGGCTGGACATGAGCCCAGGGATGCCCAGGTGGGAAAGAGGCCCTTGGGCTGCCCCAGCCATGGTGTGTCCAGCAGGATCAGAGCAGTGACCACCCCTGTGCTGGGGCACCTCAAATCCTGTGTCCAGTTCTGGGCTCCTCAAGAAGGACATGGAGGGGCTGGAGCAATTCCAGGGAAGGGAATGGAGCTGGGGAAGGGGCTGGAGCACCCAGAGTGGCTGAGGGAGCTGGGAAAGGGGCTCAGCCTGGAGAGAAGGAGGCTCAGGGGGGACCTTGTGGCTCTGCACAACTCCCTGCCAGGAGGGGACAGCCAGGGGGGGTCGGACTCTGCTCCAGGGAACAGGGACAGGAGGAGAGGGAACGGCCTCAGGGTGGGCCAGGGGAGGTTTAGATTGGATATTAGGGAAAATTTCTTCATTGGAAATGCTGCCCAGCCCTGACACAGCAGCCCAGGGCAGTGATGGAGTCACATCCCTGAAGGGATTTAAAAGCTGTGTAGGGCACATGGGTCAGTGCTGGGGGAACAAGGACCTTAAAGGCCCTTTCCAACCTAAACAACTCCACAGCTCCAGGCTGACCCTGCTGCAGGACCAGAACACATTTGTAGGTGGCCTAACCCAGGGCAGGCTCTCTAAAGCAGCCTCCTCCCTCCCCACCTCGGCTCCAACTCCCTCAGCATCAGCACCTCGTTTCCATCTGAACTGAGCCCCTGCAGCAGGGAACCACAGCCTTCCCCCAAGCCGGGCTGCAGTCAAGCCCAGAATCTGCTCCCACACAGACAAGGAGGCCGCAAGAAACCCAGGATCCCTGGAATGAGAGAATTCCACATCTGCTCACTCAGCACCTCGGGCTCCTGTCAGCCAAACCCACCCTGGGCAGGCAGCAGTGGGAGATGAACGGGAGGGAAGGGTGGTGGGGTTTGTGACAAAGTTTCTGCATTCATCAGCCACAAGGGAGCTCTTTGGGGAAGTGCTGAAAAGGGAAATGCCACATGGCCATTGACAGAATCCCAGTGCTGAGGAAAATGCAAATTCCTCTCTTGTGCAGGAAGAATGCAGCAATCTGAGGATCTGATGTTGGGTGGAAGGAAAGGAAGAAGGGGAGCAAAAAGGAAAGTAAAGACCTAAACACATTCTCCTCATCCTTATCCCTCTTCCTGCAGAGGGTAAAGAAAAACAGGAGCCCTGAGTTCACCTCCCTGCCCAAAGGGAGTGCTCAAACACCACCTGGCAAAAACTGCATTAATTCTGATATTGGTGCTTTAAATTATTATCTGCGATGCTTTTTGGTCACTGTGCCCAATCATATTCCCAAGAGTAATTTTGCTTGCAGAATTCACAGAAGGAAATGTTTGAAATGTGTTTTACCTCAGCCATGCATGTACTTGGTGCCACCTCAAAACCTCTGTATAAGAAGTCACCGATGAACAGGCAAAACCTACATCCCAGCATTTCTGACAGGTATATGCTAACATTTATAGCATTGATACAAGTAAATTCTTGCATTCCCCTCATCTTTCTCCCTCCTCCTGCAGAGGGTAAAGAGGAACCCTGAGCTCACCTCCCTGCCCAAAGGCAGAGAGCCCCCAGAAAACTTCTCTCAAACACCAACAGGCAAAAACTGTGTTAATTCTAACTGATATTGGTGCCTTTAACTTATTATCTGTGATGCTTTTTGGCCAGTGTTCCCAATCATATTTCCAGGAATAATTTTGCTTGCCGGACTCAGAAAAGGAAGCACTTTCAATGGGTTTTATCTCAGCTGTGCCACCTCAGAAGTCTCTGTATAAGAAGTCACCCAATGAACAGCGAACCCAAAACTGTCAGAGTGTTTCTCATAGGTGATAACATTTACAGCAGTGACACAAGTAAATACCCCTGGGTTTGTTAATAGGGTGCATGTCTGCACAAATCCTTCCTCCAGGAACAGGTTCTGGATCAAACACATACAAGCACCTCTCCAAATAGCAAACACTCTCAGGAATGTCTGTGTCAGCTGATCAGTGGCTCAGGGGAGAGGAACAGGCACTCACCAACCTCACCACAAACCCCCCTACTCAAGGCAGAACCAGCGCGTGAGGGGCAAGTGGATCTGAGGAGAAACAGGCTGGGAAAACAGGAGCAGAAATGCAGGGAAAGCTCTGAGTTGCTCAGTTAGGGTTTTGAAGGCCTTTGGAATACCTGACATCCCATCCCAATGCTTCATCCCCTCTTTTGTCTTCCCATTCTTCTCTGTCTTTGCTTTCAGCTCTCTCCTTGCCCTGTTCTGCCCTGCATCTCTGCAGATGGGCCTGAGGGAAGAAGGAAACATCCTCAGTGCTCCCTTCCCAACAAGGGAAAAAAGAGCCAGTGATGATGAGAGGGATGAAGTAAAACCAATTCCAGGTGTTGCCTGCAGCACCATTGGTCTGGAAAAAGAGAAACAGGAGGCATAGGGAAGTGCCTGGGACAATTTCCAGAGCAATCCCAGGGTTTTATATTTAGGGGCTGTTCAGCTCTCATCTTGTCCATCAAACATCTCTGGTTGCGGCAAGTGGATCCTTCCAGGGAGGGCTCGATGGGTCCCTTCCAGCTCAGGATATTCCATGGTTCTGTGAGGCTGGGAATGCTGTCAGCCAGGCAAGGGGGGCTGCAGAGCCCATGGGGAGGAGCTGGAGGAAGGAGCAGATGGGAGAAGGGAAGCACATAAACATGCAAAGGGAGTGCAGCGGGTTCACTGCTGCCAAATGATCGTTTATCATTTACTGCTCCCCTTGAAGCCCAAACCTGGCGACAGATCCACAATTCCATGCCACGATCAAAGCCCTTAAAAACGAAATGTGTTGAAATACAACCAATTAAACACCCTTCCTTGAGCATTTGCTGGATTATCTCCTGCTCAGGGCAGGGCAGGGCCTGGCTCTGTTTGCTCTGCCTCGCTCATGAGGACCCAGGACAAACTCCACTTTGGATACGGTGACAAACACCAGGCAAAAGTGGTGACCAGCTGCTCCTGAAAAAGCAGAGTCTTCTTGGATGTGCAACACCTTTCCCAGTGCTCCCTAGTGAGCTGGAACCCAAGCACAGAGTACAGCACTGGCTCTGCCACAGGGAGATGCTTTAATGACTCCAAACCTGTTTGCTGCCAGGAAAACCAAACTCCTTCCCCCAGGGAAAGCCCCCAGAGTCTCGCAGACAGCTCTGTCTGCCCTGAGCCCTTCATCCACAGAGCCACCGAGCTCCAGGCTCACTCATAAGTAGCAGAAGCCAAGAGATCAAATCAATTTTTATGTTCCTACAACATTTCACTGCTGTAACGTCTGGCCGTCTGTCAGTGCCACTTGTGCCCACAGAGATGTAATAGGAGGGCAAGAGAAAAGAAATACTCAACACACTGTGCCAGAATTACATCCAGAAATTCAGGAGGGGCTCACAGGGGGCTCTCACACTGCTCCTGAGCCTTTTGGTCAGAAACAGCCACGGGGCTCTTCACAAGCACCCCCTGAGCAGTGCCCACACCGGGCCCCAGGAGTGCCCCGGGCAGGGAAAGATCCTCATCCCCTCAGTGTGACAGCACAAGGCTCCCACAGCTGCACAGAGGGAAACTGAGGCATCTGAGGGCACTTTCAGGGTCACAGTGATCTCCACCCGAAACATCTGAAGCCCACACAAACTCTCCAGCCCCTGGAGTGCTTTCCCTAAAAAGTCTGAGCTCTGCTCAGCCCCCAACTGCTCCCACCCCTGACCTGGCACTTGTAGCAGGATGCACCCAGCATGCTAAAATACCCAAATACCTAATTCCTGAATCCCCAAAAGCATCTCTCTGGCCTGTTCCAGGTGACCGCTCCATCAGCTGCCCTGGGGCTGCTGTCCCTGCTCACAGCTGGGTGTCACAGGACAACCTTTCTCTGTTCACTCCTTATTGATGCCTCTTGGGGCTACCCGAAAACAGAGGCCAGACAAGATTAAGGGAATAAAAAGCAGGTATATTTATGGAAGGGCCTTCAGGTACATTTCGGGCAGACAAAGCCCCCAGGGGCTGCACCCAAAATGGACAATGGTCACAGGGTTTCACACTTTTATAAGTTTGGTTCATTTGCATATTGTAATCTTCCACTTACAGCCTCAGCTAATGAAGTCATTTACCCCAGGTTTGCTGCCCCCAACTCACTTTTGTTTCCATCTCTCAGGGCCTGAGGCAGTGAGGGGTCTTTGTTTGCCAGGCCTGGAGAGGAATTGTTGTGTCTGACCAAAATGGGAAAGCAGCAGCTCACACTGTGTGAGGAGTTTACAGTTATACACTAAAGATTTGCAGCATTACAACTATATGAAATATATAAAAGCTAAAATCCTAAGGTAAAAAGCTAAATCCTAAAACACTATATTGGCTTTGAGTACCTAGGAGCTCTCTCCTCCCTCCACGCTGGTGTCCCCAGGCAGTGACAGCAGGGCCACCTCTCGAGGTGCCAGGATCTGTGGGGGAATATTGGCTGTGACAGACTCAGAAGCCAAAGGCTGCTGTCCTGCAGGGGGATTCCTGCCCCGAGCTGCAGAACGGGGCATTCTCCAGCACAGCACACCACACTCCCCACCACAGGCCTTTTGTGACTTGTCCAAGAGCAGAGCCAGGCCAGGATTAATCCTCACTTTGTGTCTCAGGCACACAGAGCTGTTCAGGCACCGCTTCCCCGTGTTAACAAGGGTGGCTGCTGTGTCTGGTTATTAATTCATTCCCAGATATGTTTTGAAACAATCCACTTGAAAGCAGCCAACTGCTGCTTGCATGGTGCTGCAGAGCCCAGAAATGCCTTTGTATCACCTTTCATCTCCTTTCCTGCAGCCCTGGCCATCGCCCACCTTCCCAGGGCATGCAGGGCTGCTCCAAGGGGAGTTTCCTCATCCCTGGAAGTGTCCAGGGCCAGCTTGGAAAGGGCTTGGAGCAACCTGGGCTAGTGGGAGGTGTCCCTGCCCACGGTGGAGGTGGAATGAGGTGATCTGTAAGGTCCCTTCCAGCCCAAACCAATCTGGGATTCTCATGGTGGAGCTTCTTGTTGCTGCAGGACCAGCAGCAGCTCGGCTCCAGCCCCATCCCACGGCCGGGAAATGGCCAAGAAAGCCCGGCCTGCTCCAGCATCCTTCTCCCAGCCCATCACCATCCCTTCTCTGGCTCCCCAGGGTCTCCGCCTGCTTTTGGCTCCTTTTCCCCATCCCCAGGGAGCCCCAGGGCTCACCAGACCATCCCCAGATCCCGCTGCTGACTCGATCAAAGGGAGCAGGAGCCACTCTGGGAGGGGAAGGGAGTTCACATAAAATAGCCTTTAACGTGAAATACAAACAATTAAGGGGCTGCCACGTAAATGTTTCCTGAGTGGGGGTCAATAATGGGATTTAATTGGACAGATACAGGCAAACACCACAGACCACTTGCTTTTACCCTGGTTTTAATCAAAATACAAAATACAGCACACCTAGATTACTCATTGAATCTAATCAATGGCACAGCCTGACTTATTCAGGGCAATTAAAGGGTAATATTCCCTTAGTTAAGTGCTTTTGCATTGAGAACTCGCAGCTGTCTTGGAGAGACGAACTCTCTTTACCCTCTGCCTGATTTTTCACAACTCTCTTCCTCACCATTTCTGATAATTAGCAAAGCTATTTACGGGTGATTTATTTCTATCTGCTCCTATTCTTACATTTAAATAAACACAGAAATTACTCAGAATAAAATCAAAAATGTTACAAGCATGTACAAGAGCATATGGAACCTGCCTTAAGATGAAAACAGAAGGAGAAAAAAGCTTTTTTTTTAAAAAAAGGCTTTAATCTTTTAAACCCTCTGTAGCCTTTCTGACCCAGAAACACCACTGAGGAGGTCTCTGCTGCAATCCCCAGCCTCCCAGGAGGTGAAATTGGGTCGCAGGCAGGTGAAAGGTGAGCTGCTCCCACATCCCACTGCAGAGCAGCCAGAGAAATCCCATTTCTCAAGCGCTGAGCCCGTGTGCTGCTCTGTACGGAGCACCAGGGTCTGCAGAAAGCCTTGACTTTCTCTCCCCTTCCCAGAGTAAGTGCGATCTTGGCTCGAATCCAGCCCAGTTTCTCTGGTTCCTGACTCTCAGATGTTCCAGCCCATTTTAGGGAGCATCTGGTGCTGGGCTCTGCAGGGCCCTGGCAGCCGGGGCGCGCTGCCTGCTGACCCTCCAGAGCCAAATTCAGCTGGCACAGGAACGTCCCCACGGGTGCTCTGGGGCTGTGCCACCCACGGGAGGGACATGGCAGAGCCTGGGCTGCTCTGGGGGAAGCCTAAAACTGAAATGGGCAGAACTAAATCAGTGGTGAGTCCAAATCGTGCTCTGGGGTTGGGGTTCAGAGCTTCCCCACCCGGGGTCAGTGGGGTCAGGTGGGTCAGAGCAGGGGCCACTGTTTGGAGAGGGAGGGAATTCAAATGGAAAAGCCCCCAACAAGCTGCAGGGGACTGGGAGCCAAGCTCAAACGCCACTTCTTAGGATTTGACCTGCTTATGCCTTCTGTGAGGAAAGCCCCTCAGCTGGAGGTTTCCATGGCTGGAAACCATGGGATGGGCAGGATTTCAAGAACCTCTGAACTGCATGCAAGGTGCAGACAGCAATTTGAGACTGGAGACGTGGCCTTAAGCTGCACCAGGGGAAGTTTAGGCTGGGAATTAAGAAAAAATTCTTCACTGAAAGAGGGATTGAGCACTGGAATGGAGTCACTGTCCCTGGAGGTGTTTAAAAATGACTGGATGTGACACTCAGGGCCATGGTTTGGTTGACAAGGTGCTGTTAGGTCACAGATTGAAATCATCAAGTCCCAAAGGTCTTTTCCAACCCAGCTTTGGGGTTCTGTGATCTGATCTCCTCCCAGAGGACGTTGTCACTGTGCCTTTGTGGGGGGCTTGGACCCCAGGAAAGATCCCATGGCAGAGGAAGTGTTTTCTGGGAGCCCTTTGGGATGGGGTCAGCAGTTGTAGGAAAAGCCCCAATGACCTCTGCCCTCCCCTGGCATCACAGCCCTGACAAAGCCTGAACTCCTGGGAAGAGAACTGCAAACCTCTGGCACATTTACACTCAAATCCATGCTCCTGAGAAGTTCCTCTCTCTTTGAGGTCTTTGAGCTACTTCACTCCTCCCTTTCACCTTCACACACACCTAGATCACCTCCCCCTTTAGAATTCTCATTTTCCACCTTTTATTCCCCCTGACAGGACTCAGAAAGTGCCATAGAAGAGCGAAGGGAGATACAATTCCCTCAAATACACCAATGCAGAGCTGGGCTTTTCTCTGAAAGCATCCAAATGCATAAAATCAACCCAAATATGAGAAGACTCTGGGTAAAATCCTCAAAGCTGGCAGCATTTTAATTTTGCACAATAGCAGTAGATGTAGGAACACATTTTAACTGTAGTTGTTGCAAGCAATATTAATGTTAATTCAGCCAAGTTTAAATAGAAGCAAATCCTTCCCTTTGTTTCTCCCCTTCTCCAGAGCTGGGGAGGCTGAAAAAGCCAAACCACTGCTGTTTTATGCCTTGATCCAAAGGCTTATGGCACCAATATATCAATACATAAATATGCTAACAGGGTTTCTTGATAAAAAATTCATTCTTTCCCCTGCTAGCGTGAACTCACTCAGCTGCTTTATTCATGAGGCTGCCTGGCACTGGGAAAGCTCTGCCACTGTCAAAAATAACAGGCTGGCCAAGGGAATCTACTTTTTTTTTTAATGTTTTTATTTTGATTTTGCAGCCTCTCCTCCCTTTCTTTTATTTTTAAACAGCTGTGGGCTTGAATTATGGATGGGAACTGGGTCCAGCCTGTTCCTGGTGGGGACAGGTGAGGCACATTCAGGGTGAGGAAGGTCAGGCCTCTGGCTGGGGTTCTCGGGAGGAAGTTTTGCCCCAGCAAACACCTGCCCTGACCTCTCTGAGCCCCACGGGGCACTCATCTGGGACATAAGGAGGATTTAAGGCCAGGTTAGATGAGGCTTGGAGCGTCCTGCCCTGGTGGAAGCTGTCCCTGGCCTCAGCAGGGAGGCTGGAACGAGATGATCTTTAAGGTCCCTTCCAACCCAAACCATTCTGTGATTCTCTGAAGGTGCATTTGACACATTTTACCACAAACCTAAAAGCTCATGAGACCAAGTAATTCCAACAGTTTCAAACAATGTGACTCAAGCTGAGATGCTACAGGGAGGGGCAGCCAGTTCATCCAGCAAAACTCCAAATATTCTGATTCCCACCAGCAGGGCCTCAGTCACCCATCTTCAGGTTTCTCTGAGCACACAAGACTTGCATTTTCTGGGAAGGGGCACAAGGAGAGCACAGGAGCTCTTGGGGTTGTGCAGTTGGAGGGGGCACCTTGAAAAACAGGCTGTGCTGTTGAGCTTGGAATTCTTATCCAGCACAAATCATTCACTGCCTGAGAGAACTCCTGCATGAGACAAGCTGCACTTGCAGTAAATTCAGTGCCATCTGGACATGGTTTTCTTACTCTGCAAAGGCTTCAGGTGTCTGAAGAGCCAAAGCTGGCCCCAGATGTGCTCTGAAAGTCATGAGGAGGGAGAAATATCCCCAGGTATAAATGTGTAAAACACAGACACGGATTTAAAGCCCTGCTCCCTTTGGCTGCTGAGGGACGCACAAGATTTACAGATAAGGATGCATTCAGACCCACACAGAGTTTTGCTGGTTGAGTGAGTAGATGCAGAATAAACTTTTCCTGCCACTCAGCAGTCCCTGGGCCCTGCAGCCCCTGGGTCAGCAGGGCAGAGCCAGTCACACAGAGCAATTCCCAGAGCACCACAGCAATCCAATACTCCAGCATTTGCTGGCTTTGAGCAGAGGAAATTGTGGAGCAAGGCTGAAAATCACTGCAAATAACAACAGCCCTAAGGATATTGCACAGGCTTCCTCATCATCCTGACACAGATCCAGATTCTTCATGATTTTCCCTTTAAACATCGCCAGCAAACACTCCCAAGAAGTTTCCAGTAGCAGAAAATTGGTTGAATGAATTAAAGCCCTGATTCCATTGTATCAAATCATAACCAAGGGCAGGTACACACCTGCATTCTCCAGCAGAGGACTGGGAATGAGCAGAGAATTGATTTATTTAGGTTAGGCCACCTTCTCCTTCTTATCTTCTAATGAGACACCTCCAGCAGTTCAGCTCTGCCTTAATTATGAGCAAAAAATATCCTTGTAGATAAATCTACAGCTCAGGAGCTGGGGCTGAGAGCTCAGTCCCACAGAACTGAGAGCACAGCAAAGCCCCCAGGCCCAACAGCCCTTTGTCAATGCAATCCTTACTCAGAACAAGATTCCAAAGGTCTTTTATCCCTCCCATTTCCCTGCTTCAGACAAAACAGAACAAAAAAAAAATAGCTGGACATGATCCTCTCGGCTCCATCTAAAGATGTTTCACAAGGTTTTGTGAAGACATTTTACATAAAAAGGACTCTCTGCTACAGGAAAGAAAAAGGTTTTTCCTAACCCCAAGCCTTGCCAAGTTGTTCCAAATGTGAATGAAAACTGCCTGTGAAATTCCAAATTGAAGTGTGAAAATATTTACTACAGTGTATATTCATTAAGCATGTAAAAAATGATGAGAGCAGCTCAGAGCTGCTCCTCGCTGGATTCCAGCAGGAGGAAACAAACTGGGAACAGGGATGAGCAGCAAAGGTTTTGCTACAGAGCAGTTAATAAACAAAACAAAACAAAAACAAACAAACAAACAAACAAAAAAACCCAGAAGGGGCAGGGACACTAAGGGTTTTTTTGGGATGAGCTAATTCTCACAGTTCCTGGGTGATTTTCCTCCCCTGCAAGAGATTTGCTGGATTTTGGAAACATAGATTATTTTGGGTTGGAAGGAACCTTAAAACCCATCCCATCCCTCCCCCTGCCATGGGCAGGGGCACCTTCCACCACCCCAGGTGGCTCCAAGCCCCATCCACACCCTGGCCTTGGACACTGCCAGGGATGGTGTGTGAAAACACAAGAAAGAATAAAAGTGTTGCTCTAATTAAAAAATGGGTTAAAATTTTCCTATTAAAGGCTCTGTCCTGCCAGGAACTTTATCTTTTGGAGGAAAAACCAGCAGATTGCCCAAGAGGCGGTGGTTGCCCTTGGATCCCTGGCAGTGCCCAAGGCCAGGCTGGACATTGGGGCTTGGAGCAGCCTGGGACAGTGGGAGGTGTCCCTGCCCATGTCAGGTGTGGCACTGGGTGGGCTTTAGGTCCCTTCCAACCCAAACCATTCCGGGATTCCATGAAAGGAAGCAGTGAGGCGGGGATGTCACCAGTGGCAGACAGAGAACGATGGCACCTTCTGCCCCCGGGCAGCCTCAGCTCCCACGTGCTTGTAGCTCCCTCGTGGAGCCCAACAGAGCGACCACAGGAGGCCTCTGCCCCATCACACTGTCCTCCCTCATCCCTGCTGGTGACACGGCACAGACCCAGCCCTGACAGTGCCATCTGTGCAGCCCCCCAAGCCCAGCACCCCCTGAGCTGCCCTGCACCCACCTGGAGCATCCCGCTCATCCCACAGCACCAGCACCCAGCATTGTCGCATCCCAGCAGCTTCCCTGTCCACCCCTGCACCCAGGGCATGAGATCTGTTAAGTAAGGACCAAAAACCCTCTCCCAGAGTCCCCACAGCCTCTTCTGTTGGAGCAGGGATTCGGGGCTGCCGTCAGAACTACAAAATCAAGTGAAACCTCCACCTCTGGTTTTCTCAGACCCATTCTCCCCCTCTGTGTCACTGATGCAGCAGGGATGGCAAAGCACCGGCAAGTTCTGAAAGCACCCAGCTGCCTTTCTCCTCCTGGGCAGCAAAGCAATTGTCAGGCACATTCTGAGCTGTTTGTACCCTCGGTGCTTTCATGCTGTTGAGCTGCAAGTGGGTTTCTTCAGCTGGAGGTTTTTCCTTGGCAAGCCCCGGTGATTACGCTGCTGTTTGGAGAGGTTTCATTGCTTTTCAGAGAGCAATTGCTGCCTCGGAGAGACGCTTGAAGTTTGTCTGATATATGTCACTCTCCTGCTGTAGATCTGAAATGTCTCCTATTAAACCTGGAGGTGGCCACCCCACAGTCATTTTGAATAAATCTTCCCTGAGACATTAAATAAACCCCAGAAGGTTCAGGGAGGTGCTTCGGCTCCTGCTCAGCTCCACACATTTGCTCAGCTGCTGTTCTGAGCAGGTCGTTTGCTGGAGCAGGGTTGAAATGTCTCAATCCTCTCAGGCTTGGAGAGAATGCCCACGTGGGCACAGGGGCAGCCAGGCCGTGCTCCCAGATGGAGACCCAGGCACAAATGTGCAGCACTCTTGGCATTTAAATATTCCAAAGCCATTTCAGCCTTAAGCTTGCTCCTCGCATTTCCTATTCCAGCATCTTTGGGTTTCTGCAAACCTTCCAGAGAAGGATTTCTGGAATCCTTCAGATTCTGCATCCCATACAAGAGCTGGGAATTCAGCCCTTTAGCAAACAGAATCCAGGAGGAAAGCAGGAGTAATGGATATCAGCCAGGGCAGAACTGGGACTGGTGTAGGATTTTTGTACTGACAGCTCACACAGGATCCGTCAGCCGTGCAGGTTCCTCCTTTCACCACGTGCTTTCCTCGCACAGAACCTTGTGCTGCTCGTTCAGTGCTCCACGAGGGATTTTTCCTACAAATCCGTGGATGCTCACACCAATTTATTACACTCCTGGACTGCATACACCCAACCAGGTCTCATTAGTAGCAAGTTTGTTGCTCCAAAGTTTGGAGTGAGACTTCTCCCTGGGGAAAAGGGAGTAGAGAAATCCACCCCATCTGCTGCTCAGGAGAGTTTGGACACAGAACTTCAGGGCGGGATTTAAGGCATAGAGAAATTTGGATATTTTTACACACTTGGGTGGTAGGTGAATCTGTTTACACAAGAATTTCTGAAATTTGAGATGCTGAGAAGCATCACACACCAGTGATCAGATAAGTGAACGAAATTTGACCTAAAAGACTGATTTTTCTATTATAATAATAAATCTGTTTGATACTCAAAAAAACCCACAGGTTGTAACAACACAATGGGATGGAGGAAGCTTAAATCCAGCAGGAAACATGGATGAAATCCACATTTCAACTGGCAAAAAGTCAGTGTGCCAGCAGCAGGGGTGTAAGGGGCTGGTGGGGGACACACAGGCCACGTGTGGGCTCTCTCTGTTGGTGTCACACGCCCACAACTCCCATTGTGCTTTTGTGCTCAAGTCAGTAGTCTGGCTGAGCTGGTTTGGGGGTTTTGTGCAAGGGTTTGGTCACCCCGAAGTGTCTCTGCCTTTCAGCACCACCTCTACAAAAGCCCCATCCACAGGAGAGGCTCTTCCCTTCCTCCCGCGCAGCCTTTCCCTCTCAAACCAGCCCTGCACTCAGAGCTGCCGCCAGGCTCTTGGCTGCCTGCTCCAAACTCTGCCATCACTGCCCTACTTTCCTGCAGATGATTGGTGATACTGAGCCACAAAATCAACAAAATCAACATTAACCCCACAGCTCCAGGCTGGGAATTATCATTTATGTGCACGCTGAAGGTGGCTGGTTCTTATTACCAAATTCAAATCACCCTAACTCGATAGCGAGTGCAATTGAGCACTAACAGCATTAGGAGATTTGTCTTTTCTTTATGAAGCTGCAGGGGGAAAGAGACAGCACAATTGCACCGTGGCACAGCTCAGGAGCTCAGCTCCCATCTCCATCACGGGTGCACGACACCGGCATGTGACACGTGCCCTGCTGGCTTTGTCCCCTGCATGTCCCTGGGCATCCCCAGGAGCAAATGCACGGTGACAGGAGGAGTTCAGCACTGGTGAGCACCAAGTCCCAAGGGTGACCTCTCCTAGGTCAGGGCTGTAGGGGATTTTACACTAAATCTGTGGCTCAGCTGTGAGGCAGCTGCTGCGAGCTCTTGGCTCCGAGATGCTCTAAAAAGCTGAGAGATCAGAACAGGCTCTGCTGCAGACAAAACCGTGGTGACATTTCTGCACACACCTGTGGGCATTGCATGTTTCAGCATTCATTTTTCATCTGTTGGCTCCTCCCTTCCCACATGTGCTCTGTTCTTGGATTCCCCCAGAGGGTGCTGGCACTGCCCAGGCTCCCCAGGGAATGGGCACGGCCCCGAGGCTGCCACAGCTCCAGGAGCCTTTGGCCAGTGCTGCCAGGGATGCCCAGGGTGGGGTTGTTGGGGAGTCTGTGCAGGGACAGGGGCTGGGCTGGGTGATCCCTTCAGTCCCTTCCAGCTCAGGATATTCTGTGATACTCTGATTCTCTGCGTTCATGCAGCACCAGCTGAGTTTCCCATCCCTTTTCAGCAAGTGGAGAGCCTGTCTCCCAGCCAGGCAGTGATTTAATCCCGGGCTGTGTTCCTCCCTGGCAGAACTGGGGGAACTGGGGCCACAGGAGACAGGACAGCTCCCCATCCTGTGGAAAAGGCAGGTTTGCCCCCCTGCCAGCTCCTAGGGATGCACCGGGTGGGATTGCTGGGATGTCCTGGGCACTCCTGGACTCGATGCTTCTGGTCATTCTTTCAGCTGTGATTCCCTGGTCTCTCTGACCTCTTCAGAGACCCAGCTGAATCCTGAGCTGTGTCCCAGGGGAAGCAAAGCACCCTCATTCTCAGGCTGCTCTGGTGCAGCTCTTAATGCCAAACCTGGCACAGCCCCCTGCTGTCTTCCAGCCCTGGATTCCGACACCCCACATTTACCTGGAACAAAGCTTGATCCTTGGACAAGATAGGGAATGCAGTGGTAACAAAGGAACCATGCCAGAAATGTGCTGTGGGATTCAAAGTCGGAAAGCAAAGCCTCTACCTGTGCTTATTTTCCTTGTTAATGCAAGGAAGACCCTTCAGTAGTTTTCCCTTTTGCTTCCTGCTGGTTAAACAGCTTTGCTTCTCACCATTTATTCACAAGGAGAGCTGATTGTGCACTAAGAGTGATAATAGGAGACTGAACCCACCCTAAACCTCCTCACACCACTGCTGCCAGCCCCAGGACACACAGACATCACTGCAAACACAACATTTCTTCTCATTCCTCTCAATATTTTGCAATTGTGGGTCTGTGATTTAGTGGATTGGCTTCAGGTCACTTCTGACAACCAGCTGCTCATCAGTTGGAGGAGGAGGAGCAATTCCAGTGCCACCAGTGGCACAGAGCAACGCCAGTGCCAGTTGCAGAGTCCCACAGGCTCTGCTGGAGCAGTCACTGCGCCACCAAATCAGCTGTGGCAGTCCCCATGAGCAAAGCCAAGTGCAAACCCCCCAGGAAACCACGATCTGAGCCAAGGGCAGCAAAAAGAGACTGAAGTCACCCTTAAGCCTTAACTGGCAGGTTTCAGAGGTGCTTAAAGTGTGGAAGTTCTTGAGCCCTGAGGAATCCCGTGAGCATCCAGAGAGCAAAGAGGAACCTTTATCCGAGTCTGAGATGAGGGGATCTGCTTTGTGTTATTTATTTCCCTTTGTTTTCTGTAGCACATTCAAACTGCACCCTCACACCACCTCCCTGGGGGCTTTGCTCAGGAAATCACCTCATGCTGCAGGTGACCAGTGCTGCTCACACCCAAACTCCTGAGGAACATCCCCTTGGGTCCCCCAGCTCACACTTGTGAGTGATGGACACCAAGAGTCACAGGTTTGATCTTCATAAATAAATCTTTCTCTGGCACAGGGTGCCCAGAGCAGCAGCCCCTGGATCCCTGGCAGTGTCCCAGGCCAGGCTGGATGGGGCTTGGAGCAGCCTGGGACAGTGGGAGGAGTCCCTGCCCATAGTGGAGGTCGAATGAGATGAGTTTTAAGGTCCCTTCCAACCCAACCATCCCATGATTCTATGAAACGCCCCAAAAAGACACATGTGAGCTCCCCAAACTGGGACAACAGAGTCTCTTCTGCCCCAACACCATCCCACCAACAAAACCTTCTCTGGGTTGGGCTGCAAATGGAACAACAATTACATCCCAGCCTTTCATTTCTGTCTCTTCTTAGGAATAAAGAAATTCAAAGACACAAAAAGGAATGAAAAATACTGAGTGAATCATAAGCTATTTTAATTCAGGGATCCAATTTAAGCTAGATTTTTATCTTGTTTGAACTGTTCATCCCTACTCACACACATATTAGGTTAGGCCCAGTCCACAGTCTAGGAAGACCCACTGGACAGTGATATTTGTCAGTAGGAAATAGAAGAAACATGAAAATCTCTTGCCATTAAGATCAAAAGAGAGCGAGGGTGCACTTTGGCATTTCTCCTCTCCTGCAAGGAGCCCCTGTTTTGCAAAGCAAATTCCAGCGTGGAGCTTTGAACTCCTGGAGAGGAAAGATGAAAGGTGAAAGCCCAGCTCACTGAAAGTCAGCACCGAGGTCTCTGACAGCTCCAGAAGGAGCAGGTTTCACCCATGATTTTCTGGGACCACAAACACAGTTCTCAATCCCTTGGAAGTTCCTGGTGCACATCAGGGGCACGACTGCCCCTCACAGAGGGAGCAGAGCAGAGCAAACCATGCTGGCTCTGAAGGACAGCAAGGAGCCCCAACCCCTTCCCAATCCACCGAGGATCCCAGGGAAAGCTCTGAGCTCCAAACTCATCGCTGCCAGGCCCACAGCAGCTCCCTCAGGAAGGCTCCCAGCTGGTTCCTCTTTGTAAGGAATGCTTAGACTCAGCCTAGCAAAAGAATTATTTTAATTGAGGAATTCATGGGCAGGCACAAAAGTTTTCAGGCTTTTCTCACTTTGTAAAAAAAAAAAAAAGTGGAACTTCCCATGGCAGCCAGTGGAAGGTTTGGTGATGGACAGTAAGGTTCTTGCATGGGCAAAATGGGGAATTACTGCCTAGAAAATTGTACTATTGCCTTTCAAATGTTTTCTACCTCCACAGAGCCCATATTAGCAGGAGATGAATCACTGTCATTCACAAACACCAAGCACGTAAACAAGAGGATCTAAAATGATCCAGAAATGATCTTAATTGGAAAACTAGATCTGGAGGGAAAGCAGGGCTCAGGAGGACTCAGACCCCAGGGCACCACAGCTTCTCTTGCTGAGCAATGGCATTGTTTCCTCCCACCCCAGCACAGTGATTTCTTCTCCCAGACTCTGCCCTTGGAGTCCATCACTGGAAATATTCTCCCTCGGCAGCACCCACATCCCCCAGCTCCAGCAGCCCCTGGTTATTGCCAGAGCATGAGAACAAATTCAGCCATACTTGGCATATCCAGACACTTCATGGGAATACTGAATAAATTCACATAACAGGCCCAAGAGCTGAGCCAAGCACCCATTACACCAGGCATGAGCTAAGTGAGTCCTTGGTGTTCCAACCTCAGCAGCAACCTGTGATGCCCCACATCACCCCAAGGCCAGTGGGATGCTCCAGGTGACCACCACAAGCTCAGAGGGCCACTCTGAGCCAGAGAGCCCGGAGCAGAGTCTGCCCCAGCACCAGGGGCAGAACAGCTGCATCAACCCAATAAATGCTGAATCCACCCTGCAGAGAGACAGCTCCTGCCACCGGCCCAGCCTGGCACTGGGCCGCTCCTGAGGCCTTTGTTATTGGCAGCGGTTTACTGTTGTTAGATACTTATTGTTACTGAATACCTATTATTAGTAGATATTTAGAATAGAGACTAGACAAGGAAAAGGCCTTGTCAAGCCTCTAAAGGGGGGAAACGATGCTTTAAGTTTTAGCTTTCATGTATTTCAGACTCTGTGCTGCCCAGGGGTGCAGCTCTGAGCTCACACTCAGTGTCACTCAGCTCTGCACAGAGCAGGGACACAAAACAAATCCTTTTACTGATGGAGACCAAGGACAACTTTCAGGCCCAAAAGCACAAACAAGGCTGGGCTGAAGGGAGGAACAAGAAGGATGGGACCTCACAGCCTGAAGCTGGAATGGGACAATTAAACCCCAACATGCAAATGGACCAAAACTTATAAAAGTGTAAGGTCTCCTGTGCAGTTGTCCATTTTGTGACCATTTTGGGTCCACCTTGAGCGCAGCCCTGGCCAGGCTCTTGTCCTGCCCAAGGTGGATCTTTAAGGCTTTTCAATAAACACCGACTTTATTCTCTAGCTCTGTCCAGTCTCTGTTTCCGGTCAGCCTTCCCAAGGCATCAGTCCCAGCTGCACAAAGTCAGGTCAGTGCATGTGGCCCCTGAGCAGCATTGCCCCCACAGCCAGCTGCTGCTGTGGCAGATTCTTCCCTAATTTCGTGGTCCAGAAAATGCTCAGCCCATGCTTGAGGGGTCTCTGACCTGTCTGCACTGGGTTGGACCGAACACCTGGTCACAGCACTGGGCTCCCACCCTGAGGAAAACAGTTGGGTTACTCTATTTTAATACATTCCCAGAAGATGCTGAAGCTTGGAATTAGCAGGAAGTGCTCCATTTGCTGGAAAAAAGGTTCTTCCCCATCACCAAATTTCGTAAATCACCTGTTGCTCCCTGGGCACTTCTGAGCACACACAGCTGAGACAAACCTGCAGCTCCCAGCTCCCAGAAGAGCTTGGTTGCAGTCATTGTCCAAATGCTTTTGTGCTGCTGAGGCAGGAAGGTCTTTTCCCCAGCTTACAATTGAAGAGTTTCACCCTACTGATGATTCAGCCTCTTTGCTTCAAGCATAATTCACCTCCCAGATAAAGCTTTGCTAGAAAGCTTTCATGGGCCCCAATTAAAAGGAAAAGTCTCTGGAAGCATAAACACTGGATCAGTAAGGAAAAAAACAGGCTGAGATTTGCGAACTTGCTTTCTCCTTGCTCTCCTAATTCCTCAGTTTATCACAGGACAAGGAGTGAATATTTACAAGGTAGATTTCCAACTGCAAAGGCTGTGCTGAAGCCTTTGATGCTCTGACTTTCTAAACCTGTAGGAAAGCTGGATCTGGACCACCTGTAAAGTCACCTCAATCCTTTGAGAATTAATAATAATTGAACTGAATAATCCCTCAAAATAACCCCTCGCTTTGGACAGACCTGAGCCAAGCCATCAAACCACAATCCCTCTTTCCTGTGCACCCTTGAACCAAACTCCTCCGTTTGCCTGATGCCACCACAGACCAACATTTTCAGCCTCTGATCTGCTTTCAGGATGGAGCAAAGCCTCGAGATTTCAATTAACGCTGAACTGGTGAGGCAAATGCCCCCCAGTGACCCATCCCTGGCATCACCACTACACCCTAAAACCCTGGCTCCCCCGAGCATCCCCAGGCACAGCCCAGCAGGAAGAGGGGGGTGATAACAAAGCCCTGCTGGTGCAGGACAATCAATCCAGCCCCGCTGGGCAGCAGGAGATGAAGGAGCCATTAAGGAAGAAGTTGTAACCTCAGCCTTCCCCGAAGGGGTCTCAGTCCCAGACTGCCTGGCACAGGGGCCCAGCAGGGCTGCCTGCCCCAGCAGCAGCAAGGAACGGGTTTGTACAAGCAGGGGGAGCAATCTACCCCCACCAGAGCCAGCCTGGGGTGGTGGCACACACAGGGAGGGGAGAAGGAAGAGCTCAGTTAAACCTGAGGATTAGAGGCTTTTATAGAATCACAGATTTGGGTTGGAAGGAACTTTAAATCCCATCCCATTCCAACCTCTGCCATGGGCAGGGACCCCTCCCACTGTCCCAGGCTGCTCCAAGCCCCATCCAGCCTTGGGCACTGCCAGGGATCCAGGGGCAGCCACAGCTGCTCTGGGCACCCTGTGCCAGGGCCTGCCCACCCTCCCGGGGAACAATTCCTGCCCAATATCTCATCTAACCCCACTCTCTGTCAAATTGAAGCCATTCCCTGTGTCCTGTCCCTCCCTGCCTTGTCCCCAGTCCCTCTCCAGCTCTCCTGGAGCCCCTTTAGGCCCTGGCGGGGCTCTGAGCTCTCCACAAAGAACCTTTTCTGTGTCTTCTGTGTCCAACTGGGGAGGTGCTCTATTCCCTCTCTACTTTGTGGCCTCCTCTGGACTTGCTCCCACAGTTCCACGTCCTTGTTATGTTGGGGGCACCAGAGCTGTGGGTTTTCCCCTGCTTTCATGAGTTAGCAGGAGAAACACCTCCAGCCTTTTTTCTTACTAATGCTTTAATCACAGTTTACACAGACCACATCTTGCCTCCCATGGTCCCACAGCCTTTTGCAAATCTTAATTAAGCAAAAGATTAAAAGTAGGTCCACAGCTCAGCTCTGATGAGTATCCTGCATCAGGGGAATGCCGCTCTCCTTGAGGAGTCCAGAGCCTGGGGCTGACAGGGAAACTTCTCCTGATAAAATTTTCCTGACAAAAAAACCATTTTCCTCAGCAATGGAGAACTCAGTTGGTGAATCAGAGCTCCCTGAACAAGGAATAACCTCTGACACTGCCCCTTTGTCTAAGTCTCAGCATGTGTTCACTTACTCTGCCAGGCCAGGATTCAAGGGGCAACATCTTCCAGATCCTTCCCGCTCTGGGCGCAGCAGGGATCAGGCTGGTTCAGGCAGCATCCCTGGGCAGTTTCTGACCTGCCTGGAGCTGCATGGATGGATTCCATCTACAGAAGAGCGGCCAGGATGAGGGAGCTGATTCCCCCCCTCTACTCTGTCCTTGTAGGGCCCTTCTTGGAGTTCTGTGTCCAGGCCTGGGGTCCTCATCACCAGGAGGACGTGGAGCTGCTGGAGCCAGTCCAGAGGAGGCACCAGAGCTGCTCCCAGGGCTGGAGCCAGGCTGGGAGAGCTGGGGGTGCTCACCTGGAGAGGAAAAGCTCCAGGGAGAGCTCAGAGCCCCTGCCAGGGCCTGAAGGAACTTCTGAAAAGGAGGGAGAGGGGTTTTTATATGGGTACAGTGATAGAACAAGGGGCGATGATTTCAAACTGAAAGAGAGCAGAGTTAGATGGGATACTGGGGAGAAATTCCCGTGGGGGCGGGCAGGCCCTGGCACAGGGTGCTCAGAGAAGCTGTGGCTGCCCCTGGATCCCTGGCAGTGCCCAAGGCTGGATGGGGCTTGGAGCAGCCTGGGACAGTGGGAGGTGTCCCTGCCCATGGCAGGGGTGGGATGGGATGGGATTTAAGGTTCCTTTCAACCCAGACCATTCTATAATTCTATGACTTCACTGCTGTTACCTGTGCACTGCCTGACAGTGCACCCACAAACACCCCACAGAGGATTTTCAGTCACTGCTGCAGCATAATCTGGGCTTTTTTTTCTCCTTTTTCAATTTGCTGAACTTGGAGTAGGCACAGAAGACACCAAACTAAAAACAAGTGGCCAGAAAACAGCACATGACTGAAGCTGTGAAAAGGCTGAGGGCTGCACAGAGTGGATCTTCTCCACCCACAGCTTCTCTCTGCTTCCAACCTGCAAAAGCACAGCCAGGTCCTCAGCAAGCAGAGCAGCACGGGGAGGGGCTGACAGCCCTTAGGGACAAGGGACAGGTGGCAGGGATGGCTCTTGGCATCACTTACTCTGCTGAGTGTCCCATGGCACAGCACAAACCTCTCACCCTCCCCTCAATGAGAACATCCAGAGCCCCTCAGATCTGCCAGAGCCAAGCATCAAACCCTAACCTGGGGTCTCAAACACAACAAATCCAAGTCTGCAGCTGCTTCCAGTTAATGGGTATCTGGAATGAAACTGCAACAGCTCCAAAGCAACCCCCAAAATCAATACCCCCATAGTAAGCTCGGGGTTTTGCATGTGGTATGAGAGGAAGGTTGGGAGAAGATGATCTCATACACCACATATTGATTAATCAATTCCAGCCAGGATGCTAATGGGCTTTGCTTACAACACTTGGCACCAGGAGGAAGGAGCAGGAATGCTGAATGAGAAGGAGAGAAACTGGTGGTGTGGTGAAGCTCTAGGGTGAGGGGGGAAATGCAATGGGAAATCTCCTAGAGCTGGCTTTAAGTGCTCAGAGACTGGGAATAAATGGAGGAACTGAGCAACAGAGGGAGGGAGGAATAAATCAGATTTGTTGGCTCCAAACACAGCAGAATTGTACCTGTCAATTCACTGTGGCTGAGGATAATCCTTTCCTGTTGCTACAGAAGCCCTCCCAGGAAGGATGGAAAGGGCTCAGCATGGCTCTGGAGTCAGTGATGAAGAAAACTGGGCACAGCATCAACCCTCCAGCCAGAGAAATGGGCTGAGGGCACCAGTAATGCCTGACTTAGGGATATTTCCACATAAACTGCACCCTCGAATGACAGCACTGCAGTGCCTGGAAGCCAGCAGAGGCTGGGGGAAACCGTCCTGCTCTCTGTAAAATTGGGAAGAGCAAAAGTGACCAGCCCAGAGGCTGTGCCAGTCGTGTGCTGCCTTGCAGGGGGCAGGGAAATTCAGCCTGGTGCATCTTCTCTGCAGCCCACAGAGTCGTGCCAGGGGTGAAGGTGAGTGACAGGGCTTTGTAAAACTGGACTGGACTAAGCAAAACCAGCCCTGGAGCTCAGTGTTACAAGTTTGATCAACACCCAGTCAGGAGAGGAAACCTTCAGGTACAAAATATTAAGGAGCTGCTGGGTTTGCCACCCAATTTTGTGCAATTTGGATTTTCTGGAGGGCATTGTGAGAACCTGCTCCTAACTCACCCACAGGAGCACCTTGGGGTGACACCAGCTCCTGCACTGCCACCAGCCCACTGCCACCACACATCCCATTGCAGCTGAGCAACTCTGCAGCCTCAAAGCACCGCAGACTCAACCAGAAACACCCTCAGGAAAACAGGAACGATCCTCTGGAAAAGCAGCGGTTCAGGAGGTGAAAAGCACACTAACGAAATAACTTTTTTCTTCCAGAAGCGTCTTTTCCCAAGCAGCACCCCCCAGCCCCAGCAGAGCACTCACGTTGTAGAGGATGTCGGTCCAGCCCTCCATGGTGATGCACTGGAAGACGGTGAGCACGGCGAAGAGGATGTTGTCGAAGTTGGTGATGCCGTAGTTGGGGCCCTGCCAGTACTCCCTGCACGTGGTCCCGCTCTCACACTGCCTGGCAGGAGGCTCCTCTCCACAGGGAAAATCCCCCACCTCCTCACCTGCAGGGAGGAAAGAGAAGTTACTGACTAAAACCATCCTGGAAAGCTCCTGCTTGTTGGAACCAGCCTGAAAAGTTCCTGCTTGGAACCATCCTGAGAAATTTCTGACTGAAACCATCCCAAAAAGTTACTGTTTGTTGGAACCATCCTGGAAAATTCCTGACTGAAACCATCCTGAGAAATTTCTGACTGAAACCATCCTGAAAAGTTCCTGCTTGGAACCATCCTGAAAAATTCCTGACTGAAACCATCCTGAGAAATTTCTGACTGAAACCATCCTGAGAAATTTCTGACTGAAACCATCCTGAAAAGTTCCTGCTTGGAACCATCCTGAAAAGTCCCTGACTGAAACCATCCTGAGAAGTGTCTGTCTGGTGCTGCTGCGTCCTCCTGGCACCACTGCAAGGATTAAATTCACATTTCGGGTTTCTTTTTGCCGCCATGGACATGGAAAAGTCGTTGTGCCCCTGTAATCATCTCCACACTGCTGGGCTGGGAGAGATCAGTGGAGGGTAGAGAAGAGCCATCCCTGATGTGCCCAAAATTTGTGGTTTGCCATCTCACATCGTGGAATTGTTTAGGTTGGAAAAAACCTCTAAGATCGTCAAGTGCAACCATCAACCCAGCACCACAAACCCATGTCCCCAAGTGCCACATCCACACATTTTTAGGCACTTCCAGGGATGGAGTCTCCACCCTGGGCAGCCCCTTCCAATGTCTGACCACCCTTCAGTGAGGAAATTTCCCCTAATCTCCAGTCAAACCTCTCCTGGCACAACTTGAGGCCATTTCCTCTTGTCCTGCCACTTGTTACCCGGGAGAAGGGGCTTCCAAACTGAAAATCATTTCTGGTTCATAACTGCTCAGTACATCTGAGAGGCCTGGAAATGGTGTAAGAGCAGCATGGAAAACAACACACACCAAAAAAAAAAAAGCCCAAAAAACCCAAAATAAAGCAGCAGCACAAAAAAAAATAAAATCAACACTGTGATAAAAGCAGAACTTTGGGAATGGCACCCACTTCAAACAGCCTCAAAGTGCTAAATATTTGCTCTATAACATTAAAGCAAATGGGAACCTTCTGCACTAGTGCCAGTTTGGGGGCGTGGACTGCCCCTAAACTGCCCAGGTACAGATGTTTGAGCACAGCTGCAGGAGGAGCCCCTGGCGCCACCCCAAGGCAGCACTGCAAGGACTCCAGCTCCTCCATAAAGCCCACATTTTTGCTCCAAATGGAGGGAAAGGATCCCTGTGGGATCAGCTTCTCTGCTGAGTTTCACTGCAGACCCAGAGAAGGCCAAGGTGGATCAATCTGTCAGGGAAGGAGCACCAGGAATGGCCCAGCACCTTCCAGGCTCAGCTGGAGAGTGTTGCAGGTTGAAAAGCTCCAGTGCTGGGTTTTCAGAGTAAGCAAACATCCCAAGCAATATCCCAGTTTAGAGAGCTGGGTTTTTAAAGGGACACATGGTAATGGAGCAGCAAACGGCACAAAATCCAATCCACCAGGGGGAAAAGCAGGAGCAGCACTAACAAGAATTAGGAATAATCATTCCATGGAGCAAAGTCTGCAGGAGGAAAGCAGAACTGTCACCATGGAGCGGGATATAAGTGTGTGTAGATCTATATAAATATATATGGGACACTTTGCAGTTGACTCAACACCTTGGTGCAGGGCAAACCTCCAGCTCCCAGATGGGTCACCACAGGCTCTCATAAGGGCCTGGGGAGAGAAGAAAATGCCAAAGCTGGCTCCTGCTGACCATTTGTGAGTGTGCATTGAAAGAGGATCCAGTTTCATCTCGGTTTGGCCTTTTGCTGCCAGGGAATTCTCTGAAAACGCAGTGCACATCTACCACAAAGGGGTGGGTGGGGGATCTTTCCTTTTTAAAACAGTGACCAGAACTGGCCCTTACTCCTCATGGGTGGAGAAGACAGACAAAGGGGGAATCTCAAGGAAAAATGGGAAATAAATGCAGTGCCCTTCTGTCCTAGAGCAGCTTTGGGGCATTTGGGCTGGGTCAGGTGCTTCAAAATAATCCTGTGTCAGCAGAACAGGACAGCAGGGAGGGTGCAGGGAGAGGGAAACAAGACTGGAGCATGCACTGCCATTGAGTTTTACCCATTTTTCATTAAAATAATGGCATTTCCAGCTCAGAACAGTCAGGCTGAAGGGGTAAGGCCTTGAATAACCCTATTTTGGTGCCCAGCACCCCTCTGTGCTGCCGTTCAGCACTGACCTGCCCAGGCTGTTGGCTCAGCACAGCAACACTCGGTGTTGACACCTCTGCTTGGTCCCGTCATGATGCACAGTTGGCACCTCTGGCTCCTGATTCCAGGAAAAACCCCAGGGCTTTTCTCACTTTGGGGATTTGGAACAGAAAGAAGCACGAGCAGCTTTCCCTCCTCCCAGTTTCCACCCCCTGCCAGAGGCATCTCTTTATTTAATGAGTTCACATTTCCACCCTCAGGCCGGTTTGGAGCCCGCGGTCTCTGCCCGGGCTCCTTAATGCACCTCTGAGGAGATGAGGAGCACTTAGGTTTTAAAAAGCTTTGTGGCTTGCTCTGCTGCTCTGCTCCCAGGGGATGCAGTGCCCGGAAACCTCACCCCACTCTCCTTTCCAGAAGGACCATTTCCCGCCCGGCCGCTGGAACGGATCCTCAGAACTCCCCCAAACCCAGCTCAGAGCACGGAGTGAGCGGGCACAGGGTCACCGGCCAAAGGGTCATTCAAGGCCTTCCCCCTTCCCTGCCTGCTGAGGGCTCGGGGAGCTGAGCCACAGCTGCTGAAATGCAGCACAGGCAGCAGAGCTCCGGGCTGGAACGTACCCAGGCAGCAAGAGGCGCTGTCACATAACATCACCCACGACAAAAACCTGCCCTCGGTCCCCACATGTGGGAAATGGATCTGCAGGGAATTCTCAAAGCCTGACATGGGGAGTCCCTCAAACCCCTCAGGGGAATTCCCAGGGTCCTGCCCTGGAAAGAGCTACCGGAGAGTTTCCACCCAAGCTGAAAGAAAAGACCTCCCCCATGGTGTCTAGTGACACTGTGTAATACCCCAGTCTCCTTCTCCCCCCTGCCCCAAAATCTCGTGGTTTCTGCTGTCCCTGCTTCCCCAATGATTGTGTGTGGGCCTGATATTTCTGAGTCTGAGAGATTTTAGCCTGCTAGCAGCTGCTAACTTTTCCCAAGGGAAAAATGTCTCAAGAAAGTTTCTTCTCAAACAACCTTGGCAAACAACTGTCCGTTCTCAAGATGATCTTTCTCCAGGTAGTGTTTTGCCTTTCTAGTTCTGCTTCTCTAGTTTAACCAATGGGATTAGAGAGGTGTCGTTCCTATTCACCAATCATGTTAAGTCTGTATCGGAACACCTTATAAAAGGTAGTAAGAATTAGACAATAAAGCCTTCTCTATGCTCATTGCCTTCTGAAATATTTGGAGTCTCATTCTTTTTTCATGTCCTACAGTGATGGTTGTGGTATCCCTGGTGGGCAGCCCCACATCCCTTATAGGTCACTGCCCCTTGCCCTGCCCTTTGTACTGCCCATGCGCCCTCAGACCATTGGTTCCTGACCTCTGTTTTGGCCTGTGCACAGCACATGGCCTGGTCTTTGCTCCTGATTTCCCTTGTGTAGGAATACACCTCGCTGGAACTGATCATACAAAGGCCCTTCTTGCCTCTCCTTGCTGGGCCCAGCCATGGCCTGTGCGATGGGTGGGCTCGGCTGCTCTGCCTGAATTCCCCCCAGGCAGCTCCTCCACAAGAGATGCTTATTGGGATACAGGGAGCAGCTCCACCATCTAAAAACCACGCTGCTACACTGACAGAGGGCTCACACAGTCTTGTGCATCTGTATGCAAACCCTGAGATAAAGTGTGCTGGCTTAGAAAGGCCATGGGATAGGTCAGACATTGCTGAGGGAGAAATTCAACTGGAAACAAGTTCCAAATGATGGCCTTGCAAACAGACTAGATATTTTTGAGAAATAGAACCAAGAAAGATGTACTGTAGCAAGACCCACGTGGGGTATTTTAACAGATAATTGGTTTAGAAGCATTAGCAGCATTGTGGGGCAAAAGCTGATAGGCCAAGAAACGCTTATAATGTAATTAGGAAATAGTTTGGCTTCTGACTGTGATGGCATGAATTGTAACAGCTGTACTGTCTCACCCTTCTCATGAGACTGAAAATGGAATAGAAGTCTTTAAAACACCTCTCAGGAGCCCCATCTCTGGGTCAGAAAAAGGGTTTTTCCAGCACCCAAAGCTGGCACAGAATCTCTTGGTCAGCACTGGTGGCAGAGATGAGTCCGCAGGGAGCACACACGGCTTTGGGGTGATGTTTGCCTGCTGCCCTGGGCAGGGAAGGAAATCCTCCCTCAGCAGGTGTCAGCCTGAGGGAGAGCCCCGGGCTCTGCCTGCAGCTGCCTCCTGCACACAAAGGATGCACAAACGTCCCCCCCCTCCCGCCTTGTTTGCAGCCGAACAGACCTGAAAATGCTCCTGGAAAACCCCAACCTGCTCACGATTTCATCCTCCCCACCACCTCAGCACGGCCTCTGCTGCTTCCTCCACGCCCATCGTGTCACTGCTGTCCCTGTCCCCCGGTCATCACTGCCACAGCCCTCGCAGGGGCCACACCACCCACAAAGAGACTTTTCCCTTCTACAAATCCACTCCAAAAACTCATTTCCTCCAGGAACTGCCAGGATTTTCTCACAAGTCACAACTCCCAACTCTCCTTCACAACCTGTGTTGTGTTTTTCCAGCATTCCACTGGAACACGAGCAAGAATTCCCTTTGCAAATCTCCCTACACACTGAGTGTGTTTAAACTGCTCCCATCAGAAAGCACTGTGAAGGGTGCCCAGAGATTTGGCAGGGATGTTGTTTTATTTCCATTGGATTGCATGGAAATAAATCAATATTAGCACCTATTAGTGATAATGACTGAAAACACAAGGCTGTGCTTTAAAGAAAGTCAATTGCACCTTGAAATGCAATGGTTTGGAGACAAGAACAACATTTTAATGTGTGTGATCAGATAACAAACATATATTAACACCACTATAAAGGAATGAGGTGGAACAAGATGATCTTTAAGGTCCCTCCCAGCCCAAACCATTCCATGATTCCATGATTTGACACAGCTGTTCCCAGCCAAGAATCCCTGGGATCATCCTTCTCCACCTCCATCTTCTGGGGTTTATCACTCAGTCACAGGCAGACACATCATTTACTCTTCAGTGCCCAATTTCCCTTCTCTGAAGGTCATTTTTATCCTTTCTGCATCAAAGGACTCCTTGCCTCCCATCTATTGTCCTTTTATTTTTCTGGTTGCTCTGGAACTTTTCAATCTTTTACCATTCCACACCAAAGTCCCCCCAGAAACCTTCCCAGGAAACTCAGCCATTAATTAATACGAAACAACAGGAGTTTGGTTCTGTGCTTCTGCTCTGAAAAAATTCTTTTGGGATAGGAGGCCCTAAGAACTTTCACCTCACTCTTGGGCAGACTGGGAGCAGCCCAGTGGCATCAGAGAGAGGGGAATCTGTCCCAGCCTGTGTAGGGTGGGCACAAAGTTCTGTTAACTCTTAGAATATGTGGGTACAGAGGGAGAGAATGCAGGAAATGTGGAAGAGGCAAAAGGAAAAGCAACACAGAAGCAAGAGAGAAAGGTCCAAAGGCCAGGGCTCACCTGTCTCGTTGGAAAAGCAGGTTTTATGGAATTTGCCCATGTAGAACTCCAGCCCAATGATGGCAAACATCACGATGGCGAAGAAGAGGAGCAGCCCAATCTGCAGCAAGGGCACCATGGCCTTCATGATGGACTTGAGGACAACCTGCAGGCCTGTGGGGACACAAAAACACCTCAGGGAGGGAAGGAAAACAGGACCTTGGGAGTGGAGAGAAGGTGGGAGAGAGGGGCTGTCCAAGGGACCATTGAAGATTGGCAATACCCAGCAAGGCTGCTTTTCCCAGGGTGCTATAAAACAATTTCCTGCCATGAGAGCAGGAGAGGCAGTTGGGGGTTATCCTTTCCTGGTGTCTTTTCTTCAGGTGACAGATCCAGTGGTTTGTTTAGCTTCAGTTAAAGGATTTTTCCCGAAGCTGCTGGAGTCCCAGGATTCAGCCTGGAGCTGAACCAGGTCCTTGGGGCAATTGTGGTGCAGCTTTGGACTCTACCCAGGACATGTAAGGGCCAAGCTAGCCAGGCCGGTGTAGAGCAGGGGGAAGTTTCTTCCCTCTTCTCCACAGACATGCTGCAAGTGTCAGCTTTATCCCACCAAATCCAGACAATGGCTGGACTCAGTGGTAATTAAGAAATTGGTGCTAAATTGTTATTACTGTTATTATCTGACTGTACTGAAATGGAAGTGAGACCATAGCAGGAGATTAAGTCTCAGCTAATACAATTACGTGGCTGCACCAGGGTCTCTTACAGATATTTGCCGAAACAAATTCCAATTTGTGCCTATACACACGAGGCTAAAGCATTTCTTTGGAAGAAGATTATGGTGGTACTTGGAGAGATCAGGCAGGATCTGGACTGCAATGGAAACCTGTCCTGAGGACCTCAGAGTGAGGGCAAAGAGAGAATTTCCCAGCACCTGATATTGCCCCTGAGTTTGAAAGTGGAGGAGGGAAGCAGAACCCCGTGGATGGATGTGATCCCCCTGTCCCAGGGAGCCTGGGCTGCTCAGGAGCTGCCTCTCCCTCCACAGCACACAGAACAGCCTCACTGCTGTCCCTGTCACAGCCTGCCTGCAGAAACAAACCCAGGGCTGGCCATCCACAGCTTTTCCACCAGCCCTGAAACTCATTTTCAATTAAAGCCCGGGGAGATGAGGGAGGAGGGGCCGGAGATGGAGGTGGCTGATAACGTCCTGCAGATGCACACCACAAATCCCTGCAGCGATGGGCAGCATCCCCCTGAGGGGTGGGGGATGAGGGATCATCCTTGCCTTGCCACCTTGTACAGCACCAGGAAGGTCGAGATGAGCACAGACATTTCAAAAGGCATCAAGGTCTCTTTAACAGGAAAAACACCGAGGGTATAAAAGGGAAGAATATTCCATGTTTGTGGGTGGTTGCACCTCAAGGTTATGCATTTACTACAGGGAAAAAAAAACTATAAAGTATTCTGCTTTCACCACATCACTAACAACCCTGGGGGCAATCATTGTGGGGAAAGGTTGTGCGGGTCCAGGACACACCCCCAGGTAGGAACGTGTCCCACAGCAGGACAGGGACAACTCTGAGGGGCCACCTCACCTTAGTGACATCCTCAGACTGTCATTGCCACACCTTGCACAGGAAAAAGGTCCAGGAAATAACAGCCAGCAGCATCTCCTTGTAGGAGACCCTGCTAACAAATGCCACCTTTGCAAGGACCTGTCCTGGCTGGGAATTCACATTGAAGCCCTGCCCATGAATGGATCCTGATTTCAGGGGGTTTTGGTGCTGTCATTGCCCCCAGGTGAATTCAGAGAACACCAGAGCATCCCACAGTGCTGCAGCTCCTTCCAGCAGCTCTGGCGGGAGGGTAAAAACCTCTCTATTCCCCGTGCAGGGATGAAAGAGCTCCTGGAAACGATCCCTGCTGCGGGCAGAGCAGCTGTGGCTGTGACAAATGAAAAGGCAGAAAGCCACGGTGTGGACACTGGGATGGTTTCAGGGCATGATGCAGCTCCTCACTGGAGCATTCAGACCCTTCAGGTTCCCACATAAAATACATAAATTGAGTAGGCAAGGCCAGATCCCACCTGCTCTTTCCCTTTATTTTCTCCCCTTCATTAAAAGGGTAAAATCCCCAGCACAGGATGCTCAGCTGATCAAAACCCTCAGAAGTTCCAAGCTGAAAGGCCTGAAAGCTGCAAAATTCACCTCTCAGGTCTTCACACTGCGGGGAATTCATTCACTCCCAAAGGCAAAAGGGTCCTTGGACAAATCCTCGCCCCTCACCTGCACATTTGGGAGCACCAAATGGGACAAGAGACAAACAGACCCTGCCAAGGGCAGGAGTCACCAACCCCAAAGAGGCAGGGGGAGAAAATACAGCTCAGAAAACAGTAACACCCCAACACTCACTTGGGATTCCTGACACGAGTTTCAGGGGCCGCAGCACCCGGACAGCTCGCAGGGTCCGCAGGTCAAAATCAGTCCCAGCAGTCGCCAGAATCCTGAAGGGAAACAGGGAAAAAAAGTCCAGATTAAATGCAAATTCCTCTTTCCGAAGCATGGGTAAGTGTGGTGTAAAAACAGCAAATATTTGAGCTGTGTTAAACTCTGTGCCTGTGATCACATTGCAGATTGTGTTCACTGAAAGGAATTAATTCCCACGAACTCCGGGGCTGCTGTAGGAAAATCCCCAATCTCTGCCAGTTTGTGAGGTCACTGGACGTCATCAGGCTGCTAAAGAGCTGCACCCTGTGCCCCAGGAAAGCACAGCCCAAAAGGAGACAGAGAGAGGGAACTGAATCCCTCAGCTATGCTGGAAATTACCTGCCAGAACTTCCTATAATAAATCCACAAATCCCTCAATTTGATGTCTGGTGTTTCCCAACACCTGAAGCAGTATCTGCTCATAGTTTCTTCTCTGTGTGCAAAATTAATTTTTGTTCAGAGCATCCTCTCAGAGAACATGCAGAGAGCAGGGTGTGAGTGTGACACATCATGAAATCCAGACCCCAGAGCAGAAGGAGTCTAAAAAATGTGATGCTCTACACAGAAAAGGAAATGGATTCCCTGGTTTAGGGCACAGCAAGGGAAGAAATATTGTCCCAGTGTCCACAAGGCACAATGATGAGAACTCACTAAGCCAACCCTGTCCCACAGAGAGCACAGCACAGCCACCTTCATCAATTCCTGCAGCACTTCCTGGGATGCTGCAGCAAAAACATCTTTTATTTGGGCCTGTGCTCATCTAAAGGTGGGATTGAATGATCCTGGAGGGCTTTTCCAACCTGAACAACTCTGATTCTGACACAAGCCAACCCAAACCCCTCCCACCAGCCCTACATCCACTGCACCACTCAGTGACCATGAGAATTTGTCCCGTTTTTCCTCTGTTTCCTGATAAAACGAGCCCTTTTCCCCATTTTCTTGACAACAGGAGCTCTTTTTTCCCCATTTTCTTGCTTACAAGAGCCCTTTTTGCTCATTTTTTTTGATAACAACAGCCCATTTCTCTCCATTTCTTAATAGCAGAGCCTTTTTCCTCAGTTTCTTGATATCAGGAGCCCATTTTGCTGTGTTTTTATACCAGGAACCCCTTTCTCCCAGTTTCCTGATAACAGGAGCCCCTTTTCCTCAGTTTCCTGATAACAGGAGCCCTTTCTCCTGAGTTTCTTGGTAACAGGAGCACTTTTTCCTGAGTTTTTGGATGACAGGAGCCCTTTTTCCTCAGTTTCCTGCTATCAGGACCCCTTTTTTCTGCAGTTTCTTGCCACCAGGCTGCTGAGCACTCAGCAGTGCCAGCCACCATGAAAACCAACCCAAGGAAAAGCAGAGCTGCACAATCACAGCCTGAGCTGTGCAGGATGTGGCCGTGGCAGTGCAGGGAGCACTCCCAGAACAAATCCCTGTCCTTAAGTCACTGACTGAGCCTGGCCCAGGGAAGAGCAGGCTCAGCATTGCTGGGCGGAAAGGGCCAGACTCCATCAGCAGGAGGTGCTGGAGATCAGGAAAAAAACCTGCTGGGATCTTGGATGGCAGGAGGCAAAAGCCAGCCAGGACCTGAGGAGCTGAGTATTTATTCTATAGGACACCTGTTCCCACATTTTCACGACCTTAAAATTCCCATGACATCAGCTCCATGGATGCAGTTGGAGCACGAGCAACAGGAGACAATTTAAACCAAGAACCAGCCCATGCAGAGCCTTTTAATTTGATTTTCTGCACCCAGGCCAATGATTTCATCTTCTGCTCCCTTCCCTCCATCCTCACAGCTTAATTGCTCACTGATAGACCTGTGCAGTGTGGGAATAACACAGAGAGGAGCTAATCCTGAACACGCACCTTGGATGATGCTCCCAACAGCACAATCAGTCTGCACTGAGCCAGGATGGATTTGTGCCCTGCTGAGAGAAAGGTCCTTCATGCCCTTCTTGTTCTGGTTTTAAATTCAAAGAGAAAACGGGAGGGAATGGGTGCCACTAGATGTTCCAATGGGTTGAAGTATTCATTCCAGAATTTTCTTCCTAACAGGCTTGATGTTAAAACCAGCCTGTTCCAGCTCTGGCAACACACACAAAGCCCATTTCCCAGGAAAACTCCTGGGTTTGACCATTTAAGTCATGAATTCTGACATAATTTTTACTGTCACCCCCCAGTTAACCTGCACAGGACATCCTAGAGCCACCATCTCCCGTAGCTGCAGAGCTGCTCCATGGATTCCATCACATCCCACCCCAATCCCACAGACCACCCAGCAGGGCTGAGCTGTCCCTGCTCCCTCTGACGCAGTTCGTCACACACACACAAACACACGCTCACACTTTGATCAGAAGGCATGAACTAAAATTAGGTTTATTTAAAAGAATCTGACTCCATTTTATAGTATTTCTACAAAGGCCAGGGATTGGGGAGAAGGTTGATACCTCTCCCCATCCCACTGGTCAAGACAACTGTCCATCAGCTGTCCATAGCTCTAAGAACAAGAATGAAAACTTTCCTTGAAACTATACACTAACATTGGCTGTGTTTACAGACCAGAGCGTGAGAAAGAACCCCAAACATGAAACTGTGAAACACAAGGCTGAAAAAATCAGGGCGACACCTGCTCCCTCTGCCAATGAATCCACCACTCTTGGAAAACAAAACAGCCCAGGTGTTGTCTAGAGACGTAAAAACAGCTGCAGGCTAAACAAAGCTGGAAAAAAACCATCATAGAATGGTTTGGGTTTATCTGGACACCCTGTGCCAGGGCCTCACTGCCCTCCCAGACAGGAATTCCTGCCCAATATCCCTTCCATCCCTGCCCTCTGGCAGTGGGAAGCCATTCCCTGTGTCCTGTCCCTCCATCCCTTGTCCCCAGTCCCTCTCCAGCTCTCCTGGAGCCCCTTTAGGCCCTGGCAGGGGCTCTGAGCTCTCCCTGGAGCCTTCTCTTCTCCAGGTGAGCACCCCCAGCTCTCCCGGCCCGGCTCCAGCCCTGGGAGCTCTCTGGACTGTCTCCAGCAGCCCCTGGGGGGCTGAGGGGCAGCTCTGGGGCTGAACCCCCGTGGGAACCGTGCAGGTCAGTGAAGCAGAGGCTGAGAAAGCCCAAGTTGGGCATCCAGCACTTTTCCTGCTCCAGCCATTCCATGCTCACCCCCATGGCTGTGCAGCCCCAGCCAGGCTGTGCCAGCACTGCAACCAGGGCACAGGGGGCCCTGAGGCTTTGCAGAAGGGTTGTGGCGTCAGCATCCATCCCAGGAACCCTCAGGATCTCAGGAAGGACCCAGGGGCAGCAGCTGGAGCACAACAAAGCAGCTCAGGAGGGGAAACTGGGCCAGGCTGGGGATGGTGCCTTTTCCTCCTACAAAACCAAAGCTCATTTACAGGATTCTCTTGCCCTAAAGTGCCTGGAAAAAACATTTCGGTGAGGGGGAGACCTTAATTAATGTCATCTGGGGGATTTGCCAAAGTGCCACCTTTGTTTTACTTTTTCTCTCTGAAAGCTCATAAAAGCCACTGCGAGTTAGGTCAGGATGAGTGGGAAATCATCCTTAAAAATAAGAGAAATGGAGAGATCAAAGGAGCCAGCTGACAGGCACATCCCAAAATCCTGCAGGAGCATCCCTGGCTGCACAGCCAGCAGCTGAGAACAAAGCAGAGGTGATGGGGGACCCAGTGCCAGAAGAGGAAATCAATCGGGCAGAACAAAAAACAAAAAGAAAAAATCTGATTTTAGGCAATAAATGTCTCGATCTGCAGCCACTTTCTGTGTCTCGCTGGGTTGTACAGAAACACAGAGCTTGGATATGTTTGAGATGTTGCCTTGGATTGCACTTCCAAGGGTTTAAGTGCAACAAAATCAATTCCTTGTGGAATTTGTCCTTTTTGTGATGGCCAAACACCAAACCTTTCTTGTTCCTGTGCTGCTGAGGAGCACCTGGGCACCCACCCTGCCATCCCCGGGGGCTCAGGACCGTGGCACTCATTCCCCGGTTTCACCATCCCTTGGTTAAATACTGCTTTTCTCTCTCTCCTCCACCAATGAGCCCTGACTGACAGCTCTTCCCAGAGACAGCCCAGCTGTGCGATAAATGCTTGATAACTTTTATTCCAGCAACGCCTGGAATAAATTATGAAAGCAGCTTGTTCCTCAGGGTATAAAAGAAAGCAAAGAAAGAAGGGAAAGTTCCTTCCCTGAATGTTCTGATAACATAAATAATTAGCAATCCCTTCCTGTAAGGGCTTGGGAGCTCAGGATTGATTTGTTCTGGTTCAGCAAGACCCCAGCTGCCAGACACCAGGGATGAACATCCTCAGTGAAGCCCTGAGCGAAGAAAATGCCTTGGAATTCCTTCAGGTTTACCCCCAGTGCTCCAAATCCTGAGGACTGGAGTGGGGAAAAAACAAATCCTGCTCCTCATTATCATCCCCACCTTGTCTGAGAGCCATTAATGCTTCCCATGGGACCTCATCCCTGGGTAACACCGGTGCCACTGGTGAGGAGGAACCACCGGAATAACTTGTGGGTATTTTAATGTAACCTTGCTAAATGTTATAAATTCTGGTCCTAGAAATAACCCCAAAACCTCTGAGAGAGAGAAAACTCCGGTAAATCATCTCCACTCTCAAAACCTGACTTTGAGCACCCCCATTCCCAAAACCTGACTGAGCACCAATGGTTAACAAGCCCCAGTGACCCCTGGGAATGGAATCCAGTGGGAAAACCAAAGTAAATAACTTCATGAAGATTGGCTGAGTAGTTCAAGGTGTTTCCCCACCTGTGGGTCACCTGCAGGCTGACTGTCACCTCTATCCGTCCCAATGTCTCCTCTGCTGCCCACAGGCTGGAGAAGGATTTGGGAAAAGAAATATTGCATCATTCTGGCCCTGAACTCCAGCAGAGCACCAGCAGGCAGCACGTGGGGGTGCTGCAGCCTCTGGCACTTGGTGCCACCAGGGCACCCCCAGCCCCATTTCCCTGAAGGTTCTGAGGGGATCCCTGTGGCAGCCCGGGCCTGGACAGGAAGGCCAGGTGTCCCCACGGGATTTCAGGTGCCAAAATCCCTTTGGGGGTGATATAAATGAGAGATGGGCACGATCTGGAGACCCAAAAAAAGAACCACTTTAATAAGAAGCAAAACATCAAACAGCAAACCCAGCTCAGTGTGGGTGCACCAAAAAGGTGCCAGCGGGTTACAGTAACTGATATAGGGTAGCATGAGGGTGGAGTCTGAGGGCAGGGAACCAATCAGGAGAGAGAATTAGGAGTACGCAAATTATCGTGGCAAAAAGTAACCAATGGTAACAAGGGGAGCAGAGAACTTTCTGGCTAATCTACATAGGGAGCTCCCATGAGGCCTTGCGGGTGCGATTTCTCTCACCCTGAGCTGGGATTTCTGCCCCGGCTGTAGCTCAAGGCTTCCTTTGACCCCGACAGATCACGGAGGTCTGGAGAGGATGGAGCTCACGGCCGAGGGAGAAACCACCCGGCTGCACCCCCTGAGCACAGCCAGAGGCGCAGGGAGTGCCGGGGTCTGTCTGCTCGGAGCCTCTCAGCTGCAGGGCACAGCAGAACGAGCCCTTCACCCTCCTGCCACCCGCACACAGCCTGGGGACGCTGCCGGGGGTAGGAATAGGGCCAAAAGCTGGCCTGTCATTTCTTCTAAGTGCCGCTGACAAGGGATCTGTAAGTTCCCATGTGAAGCTGTTTTGGGAATGAGAAGTTCCTTTAGCACAACAATCTATTCTGAGGGTGAAAAACAAATGCACCTGCAATAACAAGGGATTTGTCCCATGAGAATCAGTCAAGAAAATACGTAAACAATCTGAGAATAGATAGATTTGATAGACAAGTAAAATGTCTTTTGCTAACCAATAGAATAATTCACAAGAAAGCTATGAACCAATCAGAAGTTGCCCTCAGGGTTTGTAAGGATGGTATAAAAGACGACATGTGGCCAGAATAAAGAGCCCTCTGAACTTGTATGGTGTCACTCTGCGTGGTGACCGTCCCAGCAATGCCGGGGGTCACTGCGGGCTGGTGCCCTGTCCAGGAGCTGCGGGCAGCGCGGGCACCCAGCCAGGGTGGCCGTGCCATGCCCAGGGTGTGGCAATGACTCTGCCCAGCCGGCGCTGCCACAGCCCCGAGTGGGACACACCGTGACCGGAGCGGTGGGAAAGGAGCCCCTTTCCACTGGGCTGGATTTCACAGCGTGTGAGCTTTACCTTGACTACCAAAGGCACGGAGTGGAGCCCAGGCCTGGCCTGGTAAGTCGGTGTGAGGTGCTAATTGCTCGGTTTAATTTATGGCAGTGCCAGGTTCAGCTGGTGGCTCTGTCACTCGGCGCTGGTGACTCCCCACCAGCTGTCCTGTCCCTGCCACACAAAGGGCCCGGCTTGGCAGGTCTCTGCCTCTCCTTTGGCTCACCAACACCAGGCCTAAGCATCTCAGCAGATCCCTGCGCATTCCGTCCGATCCTGCTCCTGACTTCCACATGGACAGCACAATGGACAGACCCCACCCCTTCCTTCCAAGAGAGCACCTTAGGCTGCTCCCCAGGCTCACAGAAACATGTTTGTTCCCAAATGGATTGTATCCGTCAAAACAGCCTCACTGCAGTGAGGGAGAAACCTCTCTTCAGCTCTAGCATGAAGGGAACAGAGGGCAGAGTAAAATACATGCAGGAAATAACAATATTCGGCAGCAAAGAGCTTCAGAGGCACAAACAGCCCATCCAGAAGAGGAGATTCAGCTGGGATCCTATCAATCCATAAAATACCTCCAAGGGGTGTCAGAGAATGGTGCCAGACTCTGCTCAGTGACAGGATGAGAAGCAGTGGCCATAAACTAGAACACAAGTTCCACAATCCTCTTCCATGAGGAAGAAATTCTTTCCCTGAGGGTGGCAGAGCCCAGGGATGGTGTGGAGTGTCCCTCTCTGGAGACATCCCCAACCCACCTGGACATATCCTTATGTCACCTGCTCCAGGTGACCGTGCCTTGGCAGGGGGTTGGCCTGGATGATCTCCAGAGGTCTCTTCCAACCCCAGCTGTTCTGGGATTCTGGGATTCCCTGGTCTCACCCCAACCAGGTACATTTCTGAGCTTTTTGTAGCCAGCATTAAATTCACCACCAGCCTCCAGCAGTGCCCAGATGTGAGCACAAACTCGCTCCTCCTCCTCCTGCTCTGCAAGGCAGAAATGCTCGCAATCCCTGGAGGAGATGGAGCAAAACAGGAGCAGAATCCCTGCCTCAAAGCACCTGAAACGCACTTTGGTGAGTGTAATTCCTGAGCCAGGCTCCAGGGAGAAGCCAGGGAGTCTGAAGCCAGCCACTCCTCTGCTACAGCCAGCCACAGCAACCACAGAGGGAGGGCCACTCAAATCCGCCAAAGGAGGATTTGCAGGGCTTGGATTGCGCCCAGGAGGAAGGAAGATGTTCTGATTATGAGGCAGTTGCTCAGAGAAGTCCTTGTTGCTGCTAAGCAGGAGAGACAGGGACATGCACCACTGCAGAGAGGCAAAGGAGGCTCGTTTGCAATCAGCACTGACAGCTGGCAGGAAAATGCACATGGCCAAAACCATTCCAGGCAGCTCACGCTGGGAAAACGGAGTGCAGAGGAGTTAAAACCATCCTGCACTTCACTGGGGCTCGGAAAGTAGGTCACACCTTGAGCCTCACCCATTAACAGCACAGAGGAGAGATGCTGCTGTCTGTCCCTGGGAATGGGCATCCCAGAAGGGCATTCCAGAGGTTCCCGAGGGCAGGAGCTGGGAGCAGAAAGCATTTCCTGGAGAGTTCTGGTGTCACCCACCCCACGGTCATGATATGAAGGGTTTTGTCTCAGTAGCAGACAAGATTCTTCAAGGGGAATTTCAGGATCAGCAAAACGTTTCAAGTATTTTTACTTCAGGGGATGTAAATGAGAGAGCAACAGAACAACATTTGGGGATTGTTTCATTTGTCAAGTTCTAAAATGAAGCATTCCCGGCTTTAAATACGTTTTCCTTTTTAGTGGAAGCAATTCTTGTCAAGCCTGCAAATAGTTTTGCCTTGATTTAACACTGCCATTTTCCCAAAAGATACAAACTCCCGAGCCCTGTGTGAGTGAAAAACCAAAGCCTGCCCTTCAGAGCTGTGCCAGGAATGCTGGAGGAGCAGGGCTGTGCTCTCCACGAGCTGGAAGCACAAAGCAAAGGGCACAGGCCAGCTGGTGGGTGGATGGGGGATGCATTTTCCTGCCAGGTGGGCTAACAGGGCAGCACAGACTGCAGGAGCAGACAGCTCTGAGTCACCAAAACACATCCCAAGCCTCCTTCCCTCCAGGAGCCACAGAGGAGAAGCTCCTTGCCAGGCTGCCCTGGGAGCTGTGACGAAGGCTGTGTTATTTGGAGGGAGAGCCGCCTCACCCTCTGCACTTGGCCAGCCCCCAGAAGGAGCTGCTCATGAGCTGGGCAGAAAATGTCAGCGCTATCAAACCCCATCAGTGTCTGAAAAGCAAAACAAAATGGGTGGGAAGCAGAGCTCAGCCTTCGCCACTGGTGCTGCTGGAGCAGGAGCCAGAGAGGGGAAGGAAAAACACCTGCCAGGGCTGAGCACGTGGGTCAGGAGGGAAAGGAGACCTCGAGGTAGGTCACCCTCTCCGGGGCCCTGCACTGCCGGGTTTTCCCTGCCCAGCCACAGCCGAAGCAAGCACTGGACTCTGGAGTGCTGGGGGATGTCCCAGTGCAGCCACCCCACCCCAAATCATTGCTGGGGTGGGAAGATAATGAGGAAAGATCCAAAAACATCCCTAAAATAAAGGGGAAAGCAGAGAGTGGCCAGGGAGGTGATTCCTGCTGCCACCTTTGCACTGCTTTGTGCTCTCTCCCCTGCCTCGGGGCACAGCCAGAGGGGGAGAAGTGGCCAAAAGGGATCATCAGCATCCCCACACGTGGGACTGTGCACTCCACCAGTGAGAGCCCCAAACCCACCAGCAGCTCAGCCAAGGTGGAGTGTGGGCTCGATATTTCTGAGCCTGAATTTTAGCTCACTGACCATTACTAGCTCCTTTCCCAAGGGAAAGCTGCCAACAGTTTCTCTTTTCAAAACATCTCTCTCCGTTTCTCAGCACAGGCTCAGCAAACAGTGTTCCCTTTGCCAGAACAACTGTCCCAGGGGTTGTTTCCTATTCCTGAACCAATGGAGAGCAGTGTCAGTGCCATGGAGCAATAACAGACCCTTTTACACAGCGTGTTCTCAAAGAAACTGTTGGGATTGTAAATAAAGCCTTCTTTCCCTTCTGACAGCTCCAGGAGTCAATCTATTTCATGTCCTGCCGTGACAGTGGAGGACTTCACCAGGATGTCAAACATTCCTGGGCTTGCTTTCCTGCAATATCCCAAAATATCGACAAACCAGGGGCCCCCGCTGCCATCAGCTCACCCAGCAGGGGCCTGTGGGGACACATGGGACACCCAGGAGATGTGTGGCATCCAAGGAATGCCGTGGAACACCAAGGGGGGACATGGGACACCCAAGGGGGGACATGGGACATGCAGGGATGACTTAAACCGTGGATAAAAAACAACACCAGGCCCCAGGGGGGCCAGGGCAGGACCAGGATTTGTTGTTATCCCCCTGTGCATGTTGAATGGCTCCAATTGCTCCTCAGGGGCTCCGAGGAACCACCCTGAGGGGCATCACCAACCTTCCCCTGCAGCTTCCCTCTGTGCCTTCCCAGGAACAGCTGAGAGCTAGAAAACTTCACTCTATCCATTCCTGCCCCCAGAGGAAATTCCTCTAACAGAGCAATTCCTGGAGAAAAGCAAAGTCTGGGATGGCACCAGGTACCTCTCCAAGTGGAAACAGAATTTCCCCTGTGAAGGGAGCTGATTCTGAGTCCCAGAACCCTTTGTCTCCAAAGCGAGAGGTCTCTGGGAGAGCTTTTCCCGAAGAATGCCCTGAGCAGGCACAGATTTGATGTTCCTCAAACACCTCCTGTCCCAACCTGCTGCCTCAGAGATCCCAAATCCCAGCATTTTCCCACCTGCCCCTCTCACAGACACCCCGTGGTGCCACTGCTCACACATGGAGGGAAGCCCCTAAATCAACAAGGCTGACTAAAGCTCAGGAGATCCTTAAAAAAAACAGAATTTAAACTCTCTCTTTGCCTTGTGATCCCTCAGCCTTTGGAGGCAGCTGGGGTCAGGTTTTCAAGCTTTATCCACAGCCATAAAAATACAGATTTTCAAGTAAAACCTGGAACTCTCCTCTTGCCACAAGGATTAAAATAAGGCTTCAGATCTCCTAATCTGACTTGCACTGTAATATTTCTTTTTTTAATACACACCTTACTGCCCCTCAAGGGATATAATTATTCCTCTTTCCCTGTTTTGTTGTTTTATTTTTGGCCAGAACTCTCACACCAAACATGCAATGTTGTTCTAAGGAAAACACAGTTTGCCAAGACATCTAAAATATTGTGTATTCCCTCCATCTGCTTCTCCTAAATAAACCCAGGGCCTTATCTAATATAATGAGTAGCTGTTGGCAATAATTTCATAGCCATCTGTACTGTGCTTTAAACCTGTTGCAAGCTGGGCTGTGGACAGGGAAAAGTCAGAATTTATTTCTTCAGTATGAAAGCCAGAAATTGTAACTCCCCCCCTTCTGTTTTTTAGGATAATTTAGCCGTGACAGCTCCTATGCTGGGTGCTTGGGGAGCAGTATTTCATGAATGTGGCGAATAAATCCCATTTTTTCCCCTGGCTTTTGTAGATAAAAGTCGAGTTCTGCAGCTGAGAAGGTGCAGGGCAGTTCCAGGTGGGTGCTGCCTCTGCAAGCTGGGTCTGCCACCACCACGTGAGATCCTACACACCCCTACAGGCCCTCCTGGGGATCACCAGCCCAGAAAATCTAATTCTTTAATTAAAAAGTATCTTCTGGCTGCACTCAGCTGCAAGAACCACAGCCTGCAAGTTCCCAGCATCCAAATATGCTGGGGAGTTCACAGGATCATAAAATCCCAGAATATCCTGAGCTGCAAGGAAGCCACAAGGATCGTCCTGTCCAGCTCCTGGTCCTGCACCACCCCAGCATGAGCCTGAAAACATGATCCAAATGGGTGGGGAGGTGAATTCTCTCCTCATCCCCACTCAAACAGAGCCTGGACCAATTCAACAGCTCAGACACATTTTACTTTGTTGTTTTGCACCCCCGTTCTTGCCCTGTTGGAGTGGAGTGGAGCTCCCACAGCCTGACAGCGCCACCACGCCACTCCCCACTGGCAAAGCTGGGGGAAGAAGGATCCAGCTGTGATTGCAGGCCCAGGCTGCCAGATGTGCAGCCAGAGGAGGATGTTTGAGGGAATTTGTTACCTTTAGGACATGACAAAGCGTCTGAAGCACAGCAGCAATGCTCCACTACTTTGCACAGCATTGCAAAAACACAAAAGTCTTTGGATAAAGAGAATGGGAGGAACAACTCAGTGCCAAGGAGCTCTAAAGGACTCACACCCTGGTGAACGTGGGCCAGAATCCAGAATATTCAGAGATCCCAGCATGGCTTCTCTGTGCCCAAAGGCCTTTAATGACGCCAAGGATCCCCTCAACACCAACACAGCACAGCCCCATGGCCACAACCTCCCATGGGTTGCTACTCCCGCTTTCCTCCTTTCCACCCCATTTTTCTCCACCTTACCCATCCCTTCTCCCCCAGCACAGGACCATAATTCCCTTCCCAAAGCCAGCATGAGCTCCCAGACACTCCCTGGGCAGCAGTCACGGAATGACAAAAAGGCTCAAGCTGAAAGGGACCACAGCAAGTCATCAAACAAATTCTGAAAGACGGGAAATTTAGAGAGAGATCAGGAAGGAGGATCACCCTGTGAGGGTGGGCAGGCCCTGGCACAGGGTGCCCAGAGCAGCTGTGGCTGCCCCTGGATCCCTGGCAGTGCCCAAGGCCAGGCTGGATGGGGCTGGAGCAGCCTGGGACAGTGGGAGGGGTGCCTGCCATGGCAGGGGTGGCACTGGATGAGTTTCAAGGTCCCTCCCAACCTGTAACATTCCATAATCCAGTCCCACCTCCCTGCCTAGCAGGGTCCCTGGAGCTGTCACCCAGGACTGTGTCCCGATGGGGTTTGGATACCTGCAGGGAGGAGGCTCCAAACCTCCCTGAGCTCCTGTTCCAGTGAATGAAAGGGACAATGCAATGGGCAGGTGGGACCTCAGCGGCCGGAGCAATGTCACTGGCACAGGGAAGTGACATCTTTATAGCAGGAGAGGGGAATGTGCTTAAATTAATTGGCTGTTCAGATAACAGAGGCTCCTGCTCTCCGCTGGGCTGTTACCAAGCCTGGAATTGCTGCAGATAAAAGTCTGGCAGCGTTTTCATCATAAACTCCACATTTCTGGGCTGTAGATTCCAGCCTTTAAAAAAATCCATGCTGTGGGCAGAAACCTGCCATCCCAGCTCCCAGCACGGCAGCAAAGGTTTGTGTTTTCCAAATCTCCGGAGCAGTCCCACAGGGCAGTTCCAGAGCAGAGATGGAAGCTGCAGTTTCCCAAGGTTTCAGAGCCCAGGGAGGTTTTCCCGTGCGCTGCAGCCCCTGGAGCACAGAGCAGGGAGAACCCCGGGCGTGGTGCTGATGTGCTGCCGCCACTGCTCACATCACAGATTCAAACCTGAATTTATGGAGCAGGGGAAAGAGAGAGATCCGTGGGGGATTTCTTAGGCAGCTGCAGGAGAGAAGCAGCCCGTGGCCCGCAGCAGCTCTGTGACGAGGCAGCGCAGGAGAACATCGCACTGAGGCCTTTGGGATGCCGGCCAACAGCATCAGATGCTCGCTGTTGATGCAGCCCATTGCTGTGAAATGGTCCAGAAAACCCCCCCAGCTCTTCGGCAGCCGAGTTAAGCGTTGTGTTCGGGCTAAATCAGCCCAGGCTTAGCTCTACAGCCAACAGAGGAGAGCGCAGGCAGGGAAAAAGAAACGCAGAGCAGCGCTGGCAATCCCTGGGGTCCTAAATGTGCAGGCTGCGTTCAGCAAGGAGGGGTGTAAGACCTGAGGAGTTTAATCATCTGTGAGACAAGTCACTGTTCCACTCCATGCTGCTGTTTCCTCTCTAAAATACGCTGGTCTTGCTTGGGATTTTTGGGGAGGGGATGCTTTGTGTCTGAGTTGAGATCTCAGGGGGGTGGCAGTGCCCAGCTCCAACCCCTGCCCCCTCAGTCCCTCTCCACAAACCCACCTGGCCGCTCTCGCAGCACAAAAATGCCCCGAGGGGCAGCTGCGGGGCTGCAGCCGCGCACGGCGGGCAGGGAAGGAGCCGGGAGCGCTTTGCAGCCGCTTGCCATGATGGTAATCGGGATTTGCGCGGAGCAGACCCATCGTCGTCTAGACAGCGCTCAGCTCCGAGCCGGGAAGGTGCGGGCGGACCCAGCGTGCTTCCCAGAGTAAGCGATTCTGACATTTGCAGAGTCATCGCCTTCCTTCCTTCCCTCCCTCCCTCCCTCCTGGCGTAGCCCTGGAAACAGCGGCAGGAGGCAGCTCCAGATGTGCCCGCGGCAGCGCCAGATGTGCCCGCGGCCGCTCCGGGCCTGCTGCCCAGCGAGGGGGCGCTGGGGGCACTGGGCTTTGTCCCCCCCAGTCCATCAGGGGAAATTCATCTGGTGAAGTCTTTATCTGGTAATTCCTGCATCCAGCCTCCGGGCAGGGGGCCGGCATGAGGAGGGAGGGCTGGGGAGACACCAGCCCCTAACAACAGTCAGCTCCTACAAAAGTTCAGCTCCTTCCCTCCAGCTTTTCTGGAATATTTCGCAGCTCGTTCTGCTTTGTCCCTGCTCCGAATGTTTTTCCCAGATTCCCTGGAACAGCTCACAGCTCAGGGCAGACACTTCTGCAGCATCCAGTGGCCAGCACAGGGACACTGCCATCATGGCCCAGGCTCTGAGGGGAGCAGCACAAAACAAGGGCAGGGCACTGCAGCCTCGATTCTGGCATTAGGAGGTGCCCTGGCAAAATACAAAAACACTGAATTCCACAGTGGTTTGGGTTGGGAGGAACGTTAAAGTCCATCTCATTCCATGGGCAGGGACACCTCCCACTGTCCCAGGCTGCTCCCAGCCCCATCCAGCCTGGCCTTGGGCACTGCCAGGGATCCACAGCTGCTCTGGGCACCCTGTGCCAGGGCCTGCCCACCCTCCCAGGGAATTCCTGCCCAATCTCCCACCTAAATTTCCTCTCTTTCATAGATCAGGGGGGTTGGAAAGGACCTTAAAGCTCATCTCATTCCAACCCCTTCCCAAGGGCAGGAACACCTTCCATGTTACTCAGGTAAGTGACATCTCTGTGGCAGTAACTCCAGCAAACCAAGAAGTTATTGCTTGGTCTTAGAAAAAGCACTCAAAGAAAGCTGGAGAAAACCTTTTTTTTTTCCCACCAAAAATATTTGTTTTCAGGGAAACATCAATTTCAGTTTTCCAGTGGGAAATAACAAAACATTTTGGTTTTGCTTTAAGTTCAAATATGACTTCAGATTTTATTTTTATTTGGTTGCTTTTAACTGCAGCAATATTGTAAAGCAGGCTGAAAGCAGCATTTCCACTTAAAATCAGGCTGAAACCTCCCAGGGGGAATCTCTACATTCTAAACCAAATTTTTTTGGGATGAGGATTATGCGTCCAGTGTTTCTCAGCAGGGAAAAACGTGGATTTCTGGGTGACCATCCTTCAAACCTGGAGGGAAAAACTGTCACCCTAAGTTGTCTCATCACCCATTCCCATTGGGATGGGGTTTGAGGTCTGAGAATTTGGGGCGGAGACAGTTTGGTGCTTCCAGCTCGCCTTCAGAGCCACAAGGAGAGGTGGGGACAGGAGGACCCTCCCGAGGAGTCCCCAGCCACCATCCCCAGCTCCCTCTCTCCTGGCTCAGGGAATCCCACTCACCTTTCAGATGTGACAGCTCCCATGACTGATGGCACTGTGATATTTACCCGAGCGTGCTGCTTGTCACAGCAGCCTTCAGCACATCACGCTTTTGGCAGGCGAGGGAACTCCTTCAGTTCCTGCAGCTCGTGGAAAAGTGATGGATTTATGATGGCCCTTCCCTTGTCACATTCCCCCAGAGAGGGAAGGAAGGAAAGCTCAGCCAGACACAAACACTGAGAAAGGGAAGGGGCTCCAGGGGGTTGGATCAGGGGGAAGGTGGGGAATGAATCAATGGCATCAAGCAGGACCCACCCCAGGGGGACTTGGCAAGACACAGCCTTCCCCTGGAGAACAGGGGATGTGCAGGATGCAGAGCTCCAGCAAATGGGGAAAGTCAGGCTGTGGGAGGGAGCAGGGAGGAGAGAGGCTGGAGAGTGCCAAGCACCATCAATGCCACGGCTTTGCCAAGAGCTGGAGGGACAAAGCCAACACCTGGGGTCTGACAAAACTTACAGGCTGGGCTAGAAGCAGGAGTTGTATTTTATCTCAGCCTTTCTTCAGGGAAAAAAAAAAATAAAAAGAGCATTTTAGCCTGGAAGTTCCCCAAACGCACTCTGGAGCTGCTCAGATGGAATGAGCAGGTTTGGAGGGACACACCTCCCCCTTTCCTTTAACTCAGCTGCAGTTTCCTGGCAGTGGGACACCCAGGGAGTGCCCTTCACTGTTGTCCCACCCTGCCCATGCCACCTTATTCCCTCTTCCACGAGGGATGCTGAGTGCTGGAGTATCCTGAGGTTTGCTGTCCCAGACCTCAGCACCTCCTCTGAGCCAGCAGCTCATCCCCACGTGCCCTTATTCCAGCTCAAATCACACAAATGGCCCTGCTGGAATCCATGTCTCCCCATCCCCAGCATCTCCTGGACTCTGAGCACAAGCTCTGCCAAAGACCAAGCTGCTGAACCCAAAGTGAGGAAAACTGAAGTCACCAAACCCATTAAAGTATTGAGTGCCCTGGAGCAGGATTTGTAACTCCTTTGCACAGAAAGGACAGGCTGAATCTGCACACGCAGCGACATCAAACCCCTGCAAGTCACAGCTGAATGCAAGAGTTAAACTTGCAGTTTTCCCTGTCCCAGTTGCAGGAGGGAAGATTTTTTCCCTTTCATTTTCCTCTCTCTCCTCTTGTCTCCCTTGTTACATGAGTGAGGCAGCAGAATTTTAACAGCTTTTTTGTTCTGCAAAGGTTCAGAGCAAACGGGACCACTCTGTAATTCCAGCAGCTGTCCCGAGCCCCTTCCCTCCCCAGGAGAGAGGACAGCCAGGAAAAGCACCCTCTTGCTCAGAGTAAATCAGCTATGGGATTTTCCTGCTGGGAAAAGAGCAAGGAGATGCCTCCCACATCATCAGCATTTGTAGGGATCAGCCAAGAGGGAACACTGGGAATAACCAAGGGTTGGATGCAGGAGGCTCTCACCAGTCCCTGCCACACATCCCTGACCAGGTGGGACCAGGGTGGGGAAAATGAGGGCACAGCACCCCAGGAAGCTCCAGGGCTAGAGCTTTGTGCTTCAAAGGGGGTGAAAGCAATGGAAAACACTTGGGTGCTGCTGAAGGGGAGAGGGCAGTCAGCTCTTCCCACAGCTCAGAGAAGGGATTCCCTTTGGGAAATGGAGATGCAGCCAAGTCCTGAGCCTTACACAGAGCCACCAAGCCCAGCCAAGGCACAGTCCCAACCCCAGGCCTTCCCCTGAAGCTCTGTCTTTTGTTTTCCTCCTCCTTTGCTAAGCTGCAGCTCCACAGCCCCATTCCCATCGGATGAGACTGCTACAAAACCCATCCTGCTCACAGGCTGTTACGTCTCCCTCCCAGCTGCTTAAAAACACAAAGGGCTTCTCCCCCTCCTCCTTTTCTTCCCCAATCCTCCTCTTGCCCTTTAACCTGAAATCCCCTCAAAGCAAACACAGAAAACTGCCCTGGCTGCCACAGGCGAGCAATAACCCAGGAAATTTTAATCCCTGCCTGTGATAGTACAGAGGAACACAGAGTGAGATAAAAGGCTCACCAGCCCTGACATTATTATATTAGAAAGGTAATTATCTCTTCTGCCACCTGACTTAGAGCTTTCTTCATATAATGAAGTTTCCAGCTTGTGTTTGCAGCCACAGGAGCAGCCACCACAGCCTCGCTAGAAACACGAGAATTGTCTGCTCTGAGGGGAGAGCCAGCAGAGCCAGGCTGGGAGGAGGAGGAAGGAAGGGGAGAGGGAATCAGAACTCCTGGCAGTTGCTGGTGCCTGTGTCCCACCACAGAACCGGGCCCGAGGCACCCTCAGCTTTCAGCCTGAAGCCCAGCAGCACACGCCCAAATTCACATTTGTTTCCAGGCACCAGCCCCATGGATCCTGATCTTCTGGGCTCTTTGCAAACCATCAGGCGGGCTTGGGGGAGTGTTAAAATAAAAAGATAATTGTGTCTTTTGATGCTGCTGAATGATGCAGGAGAGAGAATGCCCAGCACACCACAGAGGCCTGGAATGGTTTGGATGGCAGAGACCTTAAATCCCATCCCACCCCTGCCATGGCAGGGACACCTCCCACTGTCCCAGGCTGCTCCAAGCCCAGTGTCCAGCCTGGCCTTGGGCACTGCCAGGGATCCAGGGGCAGCCACAGCTGCTCTGGGCACCCTGTGCCAGGGCCTGCCCACCCTCCCAGGGAACAATTCCTGCCCAATATCCCATCCAGCCCTGCCCTCTGGCAGTGGGAAGACATTCCCTGTGTCCTGTTCCTCCGTGTTTATCCCCAGTGCCTCTGCAGTTCTCCTGGAGCCCCTTTAGGCCCTGGAAGGGCTCTGAGCTCTCCCTGGAGCCTTCTCCTCTCCAGGTGAGCACCCCCAGCTCTCCCAGACTGGCTCCAGAGCGAGCAGCTCCATGACCTCCTCTGAACTGGCTCCAACAGCTCCAGGTGCTTCCTACCATCACCAAACCAGCTCCCTATATTGCTGGCAGGTTCCAAATGAGAAGGGAAACTGAGGCACAGAGCAGGAGAGGGACCTCAGGGCAAGACCAGGGGCACCCCCAATCCTCATCCACATCCAAAAGCTTTCTGTGTGAATTTGGGCCAAAGCTTCTCCAGGCCCCCGAGCCACCCTTGTCCGTGTCTCTAAGCAAGGAAACAACACAAGGGTTCTTCTCCTGCAGACAATCAATTACCCAGAATGGAACAAACGAAACACAATTTGAACAAGGACACATTGTACAGATCACACCATGAAGATGCTGCCTGACACATGTTGGTTGCGTCATTTCATAGAGGGATTTTTTTTGCATGTAAAAAATTCCCATTGCAGACACTTCATTGCACTAATTACAACCTTTAGGGGAACGTTCTGGAAAGTTACTGTCTTTTACCAGTGCATGAGTGACCATAAGATGTCCCCTGCATCACTGCCACCAAAGTTTCAATTTGAGAGGTAGGACAGTGCCGTGTAAAGCTCCCAGAAGGATCAGTTCCCGGCCGGTTCTGTTTGTCTTATGCCATTGTACAAGAGGATTTGTTTTTTCCCATAATGATAAGTCATGCTCTAATGATTGGGAATGATCTCCTACAACACCAAAAGTGACAACAGGTTTCAGCTGACTCCTCTCAGCCTCAACACCTGCACTGATTTTGCTCACACCGAAGGTTTGATGTCTTTAGGTTGCTGCTGCCCACTCCCAGTGCTTTCCATTTTAAGACGGAAACGAACTATCCCAAAACTCTGGTCCCAGCCCTCACAAACCTCCCAGCACCCAACACCTCCAGGCCCCACAGAAGAACCAGCACAGACCCTGCCCCACAGCTCCACCAGGACATCCCTGACCACCCCAACTGAGCTTTCCCTGTCTCTTCCCCACTCATAACTTACACAGAAACATGAGATCTAATTTTCCCTTGTGCTCTTCAACATCTCAGCACCTCAGACTGCTTCACCTTCACAGGGACACAGAACCCAGAGCTTCTCCGTGCTTGGCCCCAACCCTCCCACCTGCCCCTAGGACACATCTCCCACCCCAAACAGCTTCCAACATCCCCCCTGCACAGCGAGGACCCTCCTGAGGGCACCTGCTGTGACGAGAGGACATCTGGGGGAGTTTCTGCTCCCTGATGAGGAATTCTGTGGAAGCTGCAGGTTTCCAGCAGCATCAGCAGGGCAGAGGGACAGGGGACAGTGGCAGTGCAGGAGGACACAGCGGGCAGTGAGTGTTGCTGCATGCACAGCTGCCCTGCCAGCTGCATCTCCTGGCACTGCACTGTCCCAGGCTGCTCCCAGCCCCAGTGACTTCCCAAAGCCACTCCAGCAGACTGCCTGGGAAGGAGCCTGCCACCAGCTCCACATGGGGCTGGGGGCACAGGCAGAGGGGATTTGGCTGGGGCAGGGCTTGGTTAGGTTTCAAACTTTCCCCAGGGACCTGCTGGGTATGTGGATGAAGTAGTGGAGAAGAAGCAAAAGCAGAAAAAAATCAGTTGTGCGATGTGATGTTCCTTCCAGCTGCACCGATCCCCTCTGCCTTGCAAGGCAGCAGTTCAGGGAGCGCCCCCTGCTCACAGAAACCCCTCTCCAGCTCTCCCTTTGTCCCAGGGATTTGCCCCACACAGCATTCCCAAGGAGGCACCGGGAAGGGCAGAGCAGGATTTATCTGCTGGGTGATGCTGAGCCCCCAGAGCCATGCACAGGACAGCAGGACCTGCCCATCCCTGTGGCACTGCCCTCACAGGGAGGGACAGCTCTGCCCATCCCTGTGGCACTGCCCTCACAGGGAGGGACAGCTCTGCCCATCCCTGTGGCACTGCCCTCTCAGGGACAGCTCTGCCCATCCCTGTGGCACTGCCCTCTCAGGGAGGGACAGCTCTGCCCATCCCTGTGGCATTGCCCTGTCAGGGACAGCTCTGCCCATCCCTGTGGCACTGCCCTCACAGGGAGGGAGAGCTCTGCCCATCCCTGTGGCACTGCCCTGTCAGGGGCAGCTCCCCGAGCTCTGCCCTCACTCACACCAGGGCCAGGCACTTGGGAGGTCCAGGGCTGCAAAGCTGATAACTCTTTATAAAGTTAAAACACAAATATATAAAATAACTTTTATGAGAATCCTTCTCTCCCAGCTCGATCCCCAGGGATCCTCCCTGCAGCACAGCCAGGGCCAGTCCCTCCAGCACAACCATATAAGAAGAAATTCTGGAAGAGCAAATGAGTGCCAACCACTCCTCCCCGTCACCAGCACTGTGAGGTGGCTGCTCCAGACAGGCTGATCTTTGATTTTTCAGACAATGCCTTGATGGTTTGGGCTGGGATGGATCTTAAACATCATCCAGCACCACCCTGTCAGGGGCAGGGACACCTCCCACTGTCCCAGGCTGCTCCCAGCCCCAGTGTCCAACCTGGCCTTGGGCACTGCCAGGGATCCAGGGGCAGCCACAGCTGCTCTGGGCACCCTGTGCCAGGGCCTACCCACCCTCCTAGGGAACAATTCCTGCCCAAGATCCCATCCATCGCTGCCTTCTGGCAGTGGAAGCCATTCCCTGTGTCCTGTTCCTCCATCCCTTGTCCCCAGTCCCTCTCCAGCTCTCTTGGAGCCCCTTTAGGCTCTGGAAGGAGCTCTGAGCTCTCTTTGGAGCCCCTTTTCCCCACCTCAATGACAGATTGTCTTCCCTCACAATATGCAGCCTCTCCATAGGGTGCAAGGTCAGTAAATGCTCCTCCCTGGCTCATCCTGTGCTCTCCTGCAGCCCAGATAATTGACTCATTGCAGCTTTCATCTCCTCCCTGCTCTGGGAAGATGAACTCAAATTCCACCTTCCAAATCCCGGCCACCTCGTGCCACCCTTGCCAGTCAATAACTCCCTCCCACCCTCATCCTGTGGTTTGCAGGGTGAGAAGATCAGGCCCAAGCACCGATGGCCACGGCCCCTCTCATCTGTCACACAGCTCGCTCTGAAACACGAGCAGCCTTTCACCTGCTTTTACTTATTTATTTCAACAGGAAAGGAGAGAGGAAAACATCCCCGGCCAGCTGTGTCAGCAGTTGGGAGCATGAAATATCTGGCAGGAACAGCTTTATAACCAGAGCTCTGCCCTGTCCTTCTCCTGTCCCCCTGTCAGGCAGAACCCCCCCAGGAGGAGCCACAGCCGGACCTTGGGGTGGGACAGGGAGGCAGGGCTGGCTCCAGGGAGAGCAGGGACCAGCAGGAATTCTCTCCCAAAGCCTTTCACCCCTCCAAGCGGATGTTTGAATCCTCAGGTTCACGGGTCCTAAGGCAGCAGAACCAGCTCTCAATTCCCCACTGCCCTCAGGCTCTGCATGCCCCAGCCTGGCACCAGGCACCACATTCGCCCCCCAGAAATGGTCTTGGTCACAGAAAAATTCACCCAAACACCCTCCCACACCTGCACACCAGCCATCCCTGCACATCTCCCAGCCCTGCACAGTGACCCACAGGAATTCTGTCCCAAGGGATCTCTCTTGGCTGGCCCAAAGCCTCTCACCCTCCAAGCTGCTCTTTCAATCCTCAGACCTACAGGCCCTAAGGCAGCAGAACCAGCTCTCAATTCCCCACTGCCCTCAGGCTCTGCATGCCCCAGCCTGGCACCAGGCACCACATTCCCCCAAAAAACACAGTCATGGGCACAAAAACCATCATCCAAACCATCATCCGAGAGGCCACGCACACCACATCTCCCATCCCTGCCCAGGTCAGACAAGGCTTGCTTCCCACACTCGCAGTCTACTCCGCCTCCTTTAATCCTGACATGCCAAGCTGCCATTCCTGTAGTACTCTGACACCACAAGCTCTCAGGCTGCAATAAATAAATAAGCTGAGCCTAACATCTGTCCTTTAGTGAGATCAACCCCTGATAACCAGGACCTGTGGTGATCACGGGTGAAAACAAAAAAATTAATAATTAAACACAGTATAAACCTCCAAATACAGAATGCCAGAATCACTTAGGTTGGAAAAGGCCTCTCAGATTGAGTCCCTCCATGCCTGGGTAAATTATACTGATATCTAAGGTCAGAGCAGCCCTGGTGTCCCAGGACCGTGGTGGCCACAGCCACGTCCTCTCTTCCTCCAGTGAATTGGAGACTCTGCACTGGCTCCTCCTGGCCCCAAGGGACCTCCTTTCATCTGGAGTGGATCCAGAAAGGCACCAGTAATTGTGCTAATAATGATTTTAAGAGCCTCAGGCACAAGAAACAAGCTGAGCTCAGTGCAGCAGGGCTCCTGGGGGCAGGGACTGTCGCTGCCTGAACACAGCATTCAGTCCAGCCTCAAAGATCCTCAAGGCTGACAAAATCCGAGTCAATCCTTTAGGCTCCCTCCGTGGACATCCGCCAAGGAGAAGAGGAGCGCCCAGGAAGGGTGAGGCTGTGAAGGATCATGGAAAGGGCTGCATGAGGTGACCTCCACAGCATTTCCACCAGGAGCCATGTGCTGGCCTTCCCCCTCCAAGCTCTAAGTGCCAAATTCCCTTATAAATTCTATTACCCCCATTTAAGCAGTTTCATTTGCTCCAAAGCTTCCAGCCCCAGCTATAAATGGTGTTTAACGAGGAGCTGCTGGTGCCTGCTCCGATTTCCCTTCCAAAAGGGCTCTGCCTTTGGCAGGGAGCTGCTCTCCAGGAGGAGCCAAGGCTCTCTCCCTGCCTCCCCCCTCTCTCCTGGCCACCACGAGGAGCTTGAGGGCATGGAAAAGTGACCCCAAGTCTCAGTCACCAGGTGGGGAGTCGAGAAAAGGCAGGAAGGCACCTGAGGAGAGGCAGGGGGGTGATGCCAGTTCTAGTCCGTCCCTGGCATTTTAATATTGCCCTAAAAATTCCATTTTTCTTCTCCATCTGGGAGAAGCCCCTAAAAAACCCCTGTTGTCCCCACACAGCCCAGCCTCACACACATCCCAGCACTGCCGAGCCCCCCCAGCCCACAGAAACAACGAGGCCCCTTGCAAAGCCAGCAGGGGAAAGGATCCAGGACATGGCCTGACACCTGCACACACAAGTCAGGACATCACACACCTCCCATCCCAGCGGGCTGGCAAGTGGCTGCCGGGCTCTCGGGGAGCTTTTTCATCTTTGAAAGCCATGAAAGAGAACAAAAGGCAGAAATCCATGCACAGCACACCCAGATCTAACGGGGCTAATGAGAACTCCAGCTCCTGGGCTTGCAGACGGGCTCAGCTCCGCTGAAATCCCTCTGGAATTCATTTTCCTGGAGTTTTAGGAGCAGCTGGAATCACGTGCAGCCTCTGGGGTCGGTGACTGCCCCACAGAAGAGCTCCAGAGGCTGTGGAAGGGGATCCCAGGGGCATGGCTGTGGCACAGGCTGGGGAAGGAGTGCATGAGCACCCAGCCCTGAGGGCTGAAACCACTGGCCAGGGCTGGGTGACACAGTGGGGACAATTCCCAGCACAGGAAGGATCTGGAGCTGCTGGAGAGAGTCCAGAGAGGCCACGGAGCTGCTCCAAGGGCTGGAGCCAGGCTGGGAGAGCTGGGGGTGCTCGCCTGGAGAGGAGAAGGCACCAGGGAGAGCTCAGAGCCCCTTCCAGGGCCTAAAGGGGCTCCAGGAGAGCTGCAGAGGGACTGGGGACAAGGGATGGAGGGACAGGACACAGGGAATGGCTTCCATTGCCAGAGGGCAGCGATGGAGGGGAGATTGGGCAGGAATTGTTCCCTGGGAGGGTGGGCAGGCCCTGGCACAGGGTGCCCAGAGCAGCTGTGGCTGCCCCTGGATCCCTGGCAGTGCCCAAGGCCAGGCTGGACACTGGGGCTGGAGCAGCCTGGGACAGTGGGAGGGGTCCCTGCCCATGGCTGGGGGTGGAACAAGGTGAGTTTTAAGCTCCTTCCAATCCAAACCAGTTGATAAATACGAAACCAGCCCAGTCCAGTAGCTGCAGCATCTTGGGAGATCTGCAGCATTTCCGTGCTGAGTGGATTTCAATTAAAGCCATCACAAAGAGACAGGGCCTCTCTTCCTATCGAAAGCACAGCAGCAGATCAGAAGGAGCAGAAAAATTATTTTTAAACTCTCTACCTCAGATGGTGGAGAGCCCCATCCTCTTCCACTGAGGGAAAAAACAAATTAATTGATACAGGTCAAACCAGAGCAAGACACTCAATTATTCCCCAGTAATTACCTCCATAAAAATTTAAACACACATAAAACCTACTCAGTATGGTTTAGCCTCAAGATTTGCAACACAGGAAACTCATCTTCTAAAGAAATTTAAGAGTCAGCTCCCAATAACATCCAGATGTCCAGACAGGTCTCATTGATACAAAAAACCATTCAGGGCACACATAAAAATGAGCTGCCAGCACACACACTTGCAAATTGCCAGCTTGTGTGTGAACTTGAGGAAACTAAAATCTCTTTATAATATTTTACAGCATCTTCCCTCCACACAAAAAATATCCCTTACAAAAGCACTGGTGTGCAGCCTAAATAACACAAGATTCCCATTCAACACCCTGGGAGGATGAGAAATCTGATTTTTATTCTCATTCTAAACACTGGGAATGGAAGAAAGCTGAGCAAACTCCTTTTGGAAAATACTTTCTCAAAGGAAAATGCATGTGGAGTGAAACCAAAAGTGCTGGTTAATTTGAGCTGAATACAGTAAATGGCCTCAGCCAGGAAAAATGAGGAGCTGAAGGAGTAATCAAACATTTCCTTTCAGTGTTTGCTCAATTAGGTGGTTCAAAATGGTGCTTTAACTTGGCTAATTCTCCATGAGTCAGCACAAATGAGCTTTTAAATTTATATATAAAACCAGGAAAATTGAGCAGCAACTGATTTTCACACCTTGTGAGAAAAAGTAATGAGAGAAGTACCCAGGTCCACTGAGCACACTGAGCTGATTTGCCTCCAGTTGTTCAGCAGAAGTGGAAAATACCAGGCCAAGCTCTAAAAATCAGATCAGAGGGATACCTGGAGCCCCTGGGGTGCTCAGTCCAGCCCTGGATGGATATCCTGGATCGGGAGCTGCCCTCCCTCAGGCGGCAGAGCCTCCCCAGGGCCACAGCCCCAGGGCCAGGCTGCAAAGTCCCTGCCTGCCTGCCCCGTGCTCTGCTCCACAGCTGCCAGCACAGCTCCCTTCTCTCCCAAATCCCAGGGCTGCCCCCGTGCAGGCAGCACATCCATCCTGGTGGTTCTGCTCTTCCCAGGGATGGGCAGAGCTGGAACAGCTCTGAGAAGTGGAAAAGTTGTTCCAGGAGCTCCCAGCCAGCTCTCATCTCCCCCTTTTCACTGTTTCTCCATGGAGCTGATTCCTCCCAGCTGTTCAGTTCATCAGGGGCTTGATTTGAGAGGAAAATGTGCTCAGAGCGAGCCTTCAGCTGATCAGGGGATGCTTGGCAGCACCTTTCCTCGGAGGAATGCATCCCTAAGAACCCCCCAGGTAGTTCAGCTGTGTTTGCTGATCCCCAGGTCAGATATTCTGGGTTGGGATGAGGGGGGCTACATACAGAGCCACACCAGAGAAGGGCAAAGCCCTGATGCCCTCTCTGTTTTCCCAGGATCTCCAGCTTGGCACTCTGGCACAGGAGGCCACAATTCCCACCCTGGGGAGCACATCTGGGCTCGCTGCTGCCCAAATGGGCTCCCTGTCCTGGCCCAGGGGAGCAGGGAGAAAGCGGCTCTGCTCCTGGAAGTGCTTCAGGGAGTGCAGATTGAAAGGGATGGGAGGGAGATGTCTCCACAAACAAACTGTCTGCTAAAGCCAGACACTGAGAGGTGACCAAAGCAATGGAAGGAACCAGAAATTCCAGAGGAATTCCACTAATTGGCACAGACTGCTGCTCACCCAAGGCCTTGCTAACTCCCTGGATTTGGAGAAAAAAACAGAGACACAAGGCAAAAGAAAAGGGGAGGTACACATTAGAAGGGGGTCTGTATTTGGTGTTTTGGGAAGTCTGAACCTCTCAAGTACCTTGGGTAATGGGGAGAGAGGGAAATGTGGCCGGGAAATTGGGATAAAAAGGAGGATGTGTACTCCAGCAATTTGAGAGATCCTACAGAAAATGCCTGTGACCTCTCCCTTTATTCAAATGAGGGGAGAGGAGAGGGAGAGGGAGAGGGAGAGGGAGAGGGAGAGGGAGAGGAGGCTGCACCCCCAGAAGGGATTCAAAGCTCCCAGCAGCTGACGAGCAGATCCTCTTTAAAAATGCAGCACTGCCCTAAAATCCAGCAGAGCTCAGCTCTGAAGTTTGCTGTCCTGACTCCAAAAGCTCCGAGCATGAGCTGCAGGAAGCTCCTGGGGAAGTTGTGCCTGTTTCCCTGGAGCTGTTCCCTCTGACATAAATCCCCTCAAACCATCAGAGGGTTATCAAAGCAGTTACAGCCTCAGCCCTGCAGCAGGACACCCCCACTCCTGTCTGCTTACACACCAAACCAGGGCAGGAAGAGGCTTCAAACAGGACAAGATGTTCTTGTTCCTCCAAGAAAAATCCCTCAGGCCTCCATTCTGGCCACCCCAACCAGGAATGAATCTCCCAGACTGGGGAAAGGTTGTTCTGCTCCATCATCAATTTTCTGACTGGGTCAGAGTCTGTGAAACATTTTTAGGGGTTCCCACGTCCCTGTAAGTAACAGCGTTGCCAGTCAGGCCTGGTGTAACCTGCACGTGGCATTTGGGACAGGGTGAAGCGGGTCCTGCTCACCCTGCAGCTCCCAGAGCCAAGATCAGGATCAAGTTTCCCTGCTTGGTTCAGTTGTGGATTCAGGAGTCCCCAGCGGCAGGGCAAGGAAACACCTCCTCTGTGCCCACTGACAATGGGAAAAGTGATCCCAAAAATCACATTAAAATCCTCCAGCAGCTTCTGCTGCAGCCACCAACTGGGACCACAGCATGGGATTTACCATAGCATTTGAAAAAAAAAATGCAATGGCTGCTCTGAAAGCAGGAGAATTTGAAAGAAGGTGTCACAAAACCCAGCAGGAGCAGAAGGAAAACCAGAAGGGAACCAGCTGGTTCTTGGTTTTACCCCACTGGGATAATTGGGTAACCCCAGAGACAGCCAGAAGGTGCTGCAGCACACAGGTGGAACACCCACAGATTCCCAGTTGCAGACTGGCGCCTGAACACCTGCATTGGGATCCCATGTCCCACCTCAGGTGATGGGTCTCCACACTGGGAGTGCTGCCCTGGCACTGGAGTGTGCTGGAAAAGGCACTTCCCAGAGCTCTCCTGCCTCTTGGAAGCTCTGATTGTGCTGCCCTTGGCATTCCAGTTCACCTTGGTGCATCCAGAACTCCCCAAGGAGAGTTTTACCCCTCCCCGGTGCCTCCACAGGAGCTCAGACCTCTGTTAAGGCCACAGTGAAACCATCAAACTCCCGTGGTTTTCATGTTGTAGGAGCAGGAGGGCTGCAGGTGAGGGAATGTTTCCTGTGAAGCCCTGTGGGAAAACAGAGCAGCTTTCAGGAATTCATTTGCCATTTGGTGATTGCTTGAAGGTAAAAGAAAAAAAAACTTAAAAATAAAGATCCTGTGAGTTTTGTTGCAGTTAAATGATTTGTCCCACCCCTCCCAAAACCCTGCTTAAACAGTCCCCACTGCTCAGCTCCAGCCTTAGGAATTCCTGCTTTTGGCTCAGGAGGTCACTCCGGCTTGGGTTTTGTATTTCAGGCAAAACAGGATCGAAAAAAGCATTTTATCCCTAATCAAAACAGGATTATTAAGGATCAAATCAGAATCCCTCGAAGCTCATCCTCTTTCCAGATCACTTTGCATCCCATCACCACCTCAAGAGATGCTCTCCCAGCACTCCACAGAGACAGAGAACATTGGGGATTGATTCCATAGAGTCCCTAAGGTGGGAGAACCCCTCTAAGATCTAAGCCTCTAAGATTTAACCCTCTAAGCCCTGCTGCCACAGCGCTGCCAAGGCCACCACTGACCATGTCCCCAGGTGCCACATCCACACAGGTTTTAAATCCCTCCAGGGATGGGCACTCCACCACTGTCCTGGGCAGCTGTGCCAGGGCTGGAGGAGCCTTTCCTGGCACCCAACCCAAACCTGCCCTGGTGCAGACTGAGGCCATTTCCTCCCACCCTGTCACTCATAACCGGGGAGAAGAGACTGATCCCCACCATGCACAGGGGACTTTGTTCCCTGAGGAAGGGGCCAGGATCGGGATGGCTTCAAGGGGAGGGGACAGCCTGCCTGGCCCAGCCATGTGTGGGGCTCCAGCACATCCAGGACATCCCCCAGTGACAGGATTTTCACCCCGACATTCCCCTAATTCGGGGTTTTCTGTCTCTCAGAGTCCCATACCAGGGTTTAAAAGATGAGATGGAACCTGTGGCTTTGTCCCCAAATGTGTTTATTCTATTTCTGATCTCAAGGCCTCACANGGACTCCAACACCCCAGCCTGTCCCAGGGAGGACAGAGGCAGGAAGGCAGCACTGTCACCCCTGGGGCTGTGCAGCTCCTGCTGGGATTTCCAGATGGCTGCAACTGGGCCAGGGTGTTCACACAGCCAGGCTGGCAGCAAAAACCCTCCTGGAATTCATGGTCAGAGACAGGAAGGGAATTCAGCAAGCACAGGAGCTCCCACTGACCCAGCAACTGCTTCCATGTGCAAGGACCCAAACCTGGCTCCCACCTGAATCCTCTGCTCCTGAGCCCAGCTGCAGCTCCTCGGAGCATCCCTGGGCAGAGGGAGGATGGATTCGCTGCTCCTCACAAACCTCCTGCTCCCCTTTCCTCATGTTCCCATCACCTCAATGGGCAGCACATGGAGAACAGAACCCAGGGATGATGTGGGTTGGAAGAGATCTTAAAACTCAGCCCCTTCCATGGGCAGGGACCCCTCCCACTGTCCCAGGCTGCTCCCAGACCTGTCCAGCCTGGCCTTGGGCACTGCCAGGGATCCAGGGGCAGCCACAGCTGCTCTGGGCACCCTGTGCCAGGGCCTGCCCACCCTCCCGGGGAACAATTCCTGCCCAATCTCCCATCCATCCCTGCCCTCTGGCAGTGGGAAGCCATTCCCTGTGTCCTGTCCCTCCATCCCTTGTCCCCAGTCCCTTTCCAGCTCTCTTGGAGCCCCTTTAGGCCCTGGGAAAACATTGCCATGAACCACACCAGAACATTGATTCCCGAGGTTGCCCAGAGCACAAGAAAGGAAAATATTGATTGAAGTGGCTGCAGATTTTCTGGAAGAACAGTGTTCTGACAGAAAATGACAAATTGATCATATCAAAACTTCCTGCTGGAAGGGGTCAAACTTAGCAAAAGCTCATTTAGTAAAACAGTCACAATCTGTCTGATTGAGTTAAACACACTTGTTCTTGTTTTGAAAACATGTTTATTTTCATTTTATCAAGATTGATGCCAGAAATAAACTCTAAAAACAAAATTAAAATATTTTTATCCCCACCTAAACAAGCCCTTCTCCTTGGAAAATTCTGACTTCAGCTTTCCAAAGAGGAATTTTAACATTGCAAAATACTTTTGATGTGGTGGAAACTCCAGGTTCTGCCCTGACTTTGAACCTGAGTAGTTTTTGCCCAAGAAGGTTAATAGGATGAATTAACTATATAAACCATTTGGAATATCTACAATAATTGTTTTAATTTTTAAACTGATATCAGTTGTAATCACACCCCTTAATGAGCATGGGGGAGGCTGAGGGGATCTTTGGCGGGCTTTTGTGGAAATATTATTTCATTTGGTAGTTTGGCTTTTTTTTTTCTTTTTGGGGTAAGGTTTTTGAGGTTATGGCTATAAATCAATGTCCCGATCCAGGAGACTGGACAAAATCCCTCCATTCCAGCAGACCCAGCAGGGATGCAGAGTGTGACCTGTACTCATGGATGGGTGGCAATGACATCCCTGATTTTTCCAGGCTGGAACCCCCATGGGAGCACTGGGAGCTTGTTCTTCCTGATCTTGCCAAAACAGAGCAAAAACCTGCAGTCTGAATAGCAACCAAAATTGGGCAAAAAATCTGAGCACCAGAGCCAGAGCAGTGCTTATGTTCTAACTCCTCCTGATTTCAAAGTATCCAGGAACCAAACCTTCCATGGATGCAGGCTGCAGATATTATTTCTCAGTTCTTTTCACTGGTTTTCACTCCGTTCCTCCTCTCCTCTGTCATCACACACTTGATTTCATTCACCAGCGCCTTTGCCTTGTTCCCTCTGGTACTCGGAAGGCATTTCATTTCATTTCCATTTTTTCAGACATTAAAAGCATTTCTTTTGAATTCTGGTGCCTTCAGCACGTGAAATGAGCCTCAGCTGCACTGAAAAAAACCCCAGCCTGATCTCGTTACACGCCTGTTCTTCAGTGGGAATTAAGAGAAAGGGGGAAGCAGCTGCCTCTCAAATCCCCCCTGCATTAACCACGCTCCAAGTTCAAAAGCTGAATGCAGAGGACACAGCTCCAGGTGCAAACCCTGCTGCTCCCACTGCATCCCTGCTGCCTCCTGGGATCCAGAGCTGGCCAGGAGTAGAGGAGCCTGCACTGGATTTTTAACAGTGTGGTGTGCCTGACACAAAATCATGGAATCACAGAATATCCTGAGCTGGAAGGGACCCACCAGGATCACCCAGCCCAGCCCCTGGCCCTGCACAGACCCCCCAACAATCCCAGCCTGGGCACCCCTGGCAGCGCTGGCCAAAGGCTCCTGGAGCTGTGGCAGCCTCGGGGCCGTGCCCATTCCCTGGGGAGCCTGGGCAGTGCCAGCACCCTCTGGGGGAAGAACCTTTCCCTGCTCTGCAGCCTGAGCCTGCCCTGGCCCAGCTCCAGCCGTGCCCTGGCTGCTGTCCCTGTCCCAGAGCAGAGCTGGGAGCTGCCCCTCGGGAGGAGCTGCAGCCCCGGGGAGCTCTGCCCTCAGCTGCTGCAGCTGAACAATCCCAGTGCCCTCAGCTGCTCCAGCTGAACAATCCCAGTGCCCTCAGCTGCTCCAGCTGAACAATCCCAGTGCCCTCAGCTGCTCCTCATGGGCCCCTCCAGAGCCTTCCCCATTTTATGAACTCTCCATCAGCTTTAGATCTTTCTTTTTAAGTTGGAGCCCGGGGCATCCAGAGCAGAGGGGGCTCTGTGCACCCACACCTCGACCAGGTGAAGCAGAGCCACCACCTCCTCTCCTCAGAACAGATCCCCATCCTGGCAGATCTCTCTGGGATAAGGTAGGAAATTCCTGTCCTGTTTGGAGGCATCTTCCCACCTCAGGGATGTGGTTCCTAATGCAGCTCAGCTCCAAGTGATGTTGAGACAGAACTAAGCCAAGCTGCTCCTCTTCGCCTGCAGTGAGCCAGGAGCCAGCTTTAGATCTGGCTTTGGGTGACCTGATTTTACCTTCTCCTATTCCCTGTGAGGGTGGGTAGGCTCTGGCACAGGGTGCCCAGAGAAACTGTGGCTGTCCCTGGATCCCTGGCAGTGTCTAAGCCCGGGATGGATGGGGATGGGAGCAACCTGGGACAGTGGGAGGTGTCCCTGCCCATGGCAGGGGTGGAATGGCATGAGCTTTAAGATTCCTTTCAACCCAACCGATTCTGTGTTTCCCCCTTACAGAGGGGAAGCGTTTTTCCATGATTTCCTATAACATCACCTCCTAGAGGGAATGGGATCTGTGTGTGCGACACTTCGCACAACACAACCCCCTGTACCCTCAGCATCCCAGCCCACCTTGCACAACAAACACATCCTGAACATGGCCTGGAGCTGGCCCAGGGCAGGCTCAGGCTGCAGAGCAGGGAAAGGTTCTTCCCCCAGAGGGTGCTGGCACTGCCCAGGCTCCCCAGGGAATGGGCACGGCCCCGAGGCTGCCACAGCTCCAGGAGCCTTTGGCCAGCACTGCCAGGGATGCCCAGGGTGGGGTTGTTGGGGAGTCTGTGCAGGGACAGGGGCTGGGCTGGGTGATCCCTTCAGTCCCTTCCAGCTCAGGATATTCTGTGATTCTGTGCCCCTTGAGCAGTTCATGCTTGGGGCAGTGGCAGCTGCCCCACACCGAACCCACAGAGCCTTCCTGGCTTTGTTCCCCGTGGCTGAGCGGGAATTCCACAGCACGGGGAGCAGGGTGTGAGTAAGACCCGGCTTAGCCGGGCCCCAGGGAAGCAGACAGCTCCCGTGTTATCCACACAACAAACCCAGCCGGCTTTTCCCGTGGGGATTGCTCAGCACTGGCGTCTCCCTTGTGTGTGCAGTCACAGAGAAACTGCACAGCCCCTCTGGCCCTGGCTTACCCCAGCAGCTTCACAGGTTCGTTGGGATTTAGGGCCTATTTTAGCCTTCAGCCGAAAGGGAAAAAGCACCCGACCAAAAAAAAAACAACCCCCAAAATCATTAGACTGAGAACTATCAGCAGTGATTAACAGAGAAAAACAAGAAACGAGCTCCCAAAACACACGAGCTGGGAACAATCTAGGGGAGCTGTTTGAAAGGAAAGCTTTTCATCAGTCTCAGCATGGCACCGAGCCATCCCTCTGATCCCTCCTTTCCCTCGTCTGCCACACCAAACACCCCGGTGCAAGGTTTGTTTGCACCACCAACCAACCAACTCTCATCACTAGAAATAAAACAGGATAATCTACTGAACAGGATAATCTGCTAAACAAGATAATCTGCTAAAACAGGCCGGGTGGGGAGCAGCAGGTGCTGCCAAGGCCTCGGGATGAGCCCCCCATGCCCGTCCCAGCACAAGGTTGAGGGTTCACCAGCAGCTCCCCCAGCACTTGGCATCCCTGCCAAAGGGTCAGGATCAGCTCCTCTCCCCGAGCCCGGCACAGCTGGACAGACCCCTTGGCCCTTTCTGCGTGTTTTTCCCAGTGGATCACGGTGCCACATCACTCGGGTCCCTCCGGAGGGATTTGGGACAGGAGCTCTGCTGCAAAGCACTTCAACCTGTGCTCAGAGCTGAGCTTGGGCACCAGGGTGTAACAGGGAGGTTCTCAAGGTCTTGTCCAAGAGCCACAGCTTCCAGAGAGACCAGGAGATGGAGGGTAGCGCCGGCAGTGACCCCCGGGGAGCCTGCCAGGTCTCCCACTCCCATCCTCTGCTCGTTCCCGCATCCCGGCTCTCCCGGGTGACGCTCTGGGCTCTCGCAGCCTGCGGAGCAGGCAGAGCCCGAAATCCGCGCAGGATCCGCGCCCACCTGCCGGCTCCCTCTGCCGTTCCCGGGCGCGTTCTGCATCCCGCGCATCCCTGTCCTGCGCCCGCGTCCCCCCGGGCACCGCGCCGCGAACAGCCCCGAGCCCAGCGCACACACGCTCCGCCAGCCCCGCAGATGCCCAGCAGCTCCGCAGGGACAGCAGGGCCGCCCAGCTCCGAGGCACAGCCGCGTTTCCTTGGGGAAAGTTCCCCCAGCGGGCTGCCGCCGCCTCCGGTGGGGAAGCGGCCCAAAAGGAGGCGCAGGTTCCCGTTATTGCGGAGCCTAAAGACAGACACGGCTTCCCCCGGCTCCACAGGCTCCACCAGCACCCGCCTCGCCCGGGGAATGATTCATCTCCATCTCCCGAGGATTTTTCTGGTAACTGCTGCAGATCCACCTTGGGATGACAGAGCAAAACTAGCAGCAAACCAATCTTGTCGCTTCTATTTTTTTTCCCCCCCACTGAAAAAGCCATAATTTCAGGATTGAGGTATCAGAATCACAGCTAAGGACGAGCTGGCTCCTTACGCAGAGATTTTTTTTTTTTTTTTAAACCTGTTTTCAGCTGACAACGTTAAAGCTGCCACCCATAGATTTATTGGGGGAATTTATGAGCCAGCAAGGAAAGCCACCAAAAAAGGAGGAAGCAGAATCCATTCCAAATCTGGGGACAAGGAACATGTTTCAGTGGGATTGAAAGGTGTTAAAGTCAGTAAGCCAGAGAGAAAGCAGCACGAAATAAATACAGATACCCTCTAATCCCTAAATACTGTCTGGAGGACATGAAGAACTGTGCTGCAAGCTGAAAGCAATAACTCCTAAAGGGCAGCCAGGCCTGCTTCCCAGACTGATAAGGAATAAGGATGAAAGCAAGGAAGCAGCAGGACAAGTTAAACAAACACAAACACATGGCATGGCATTTATAAGGGGGAAAAATAAGAACGGTTTTCCTTGACTGGACTTTATTTCCAGTTGGCCCAAGCGTGGGAGGCTGCTCTGCCAGACCCTGGGGATTGCTGGATCCCACCACCACGCTCCAGTGTCCAACATCCCCACACCTGGGGAGGTTCCCTGCCCGAAAAGTGCCCACAGCAGCATTTGTGGTGCTTTTCTGTGCCCACCCTCAGCAGGAACGATGGACACATGAAACATCTCCTGGCACATGTGAAGGAAAGGCCAGGGGTTGTCACCACCTCTGCCTAACCCTGTCCCCAACAGGGACATCCCCCTGCAGAGGTGACAAGGGACACGCTCACCCCTGTCCTCCCAAAGCCACCTGAGGGGCAGAGCTCTGCCCCCAACAAACCTCAGCAGGGCCACAGATCCATGACAAAGAGAAAAGAGAGGAATAATGGGATCCCTACTGGTTTGGGGTGGAAGGACCTTAAATCTCATCTCACTCACCCCTGCCGTGGGCTGGGACTCCTTCCACCATCCCAGGTTGCTCAAAACTCCGTCAATCCAGCCTTGAGCACTTCCAAGGATGGGGAGGAACAAGGGTCCAAAATCGTTTTTAAGTTCAAGAGGCACATTTGCAGTTCATCAGATTTTTAAATGTGTGTGTGCNCACCAGTTTTTACTTTTTTTTCTTCAGCTCCTGGGCAAACCAGGCAGTTTATTATTTTTATTTCTCTCCCCAGCACATGCAGGAAGCTCAGCAAGAACCAAGCTGCACACAGGCAGCACTTTGTCTGCAAAGGCCTCCCTCTCCCTTAAATCCCCTTAAAAATCCCTAAAGGGAATCATTTACCAACGAAAACAGAAATTTGAGGTCACAGCATGATTGTCAGAAAGGCAGTGGAGAGCCAGGGCAGATTCTGCTGAGGAAATGCAGGGGCTGAGCAGACAGGAGCTGAGCCCCCAGCTCATGTTTATCAGGGACAGCAGGGCAGCCTGCCTTGGATAATCCAAACCATTTTCCAGGTCCATGAGAACACAGCACTGATGGGAAAAGCTGGCAGGAGGCAGAGCCAGGGCCAAGTGAGAAATAAGAACCAGAACACCTGGCTGCAGAAATGGTCTAAAACATCCCCAAATAATTAGCTCCTCAGCATTATCCCTTTCAGCAGGAATGAATGGAAATGAATTGATATTTAACCAGTGACTTGGAGGCTTTAACGCTGCAATATTTTCAAGCTGGGAAGAGGGAAGGGGGGCTGTTGCTCTAAATTTTCTCAGGGGCTGGGTTAACAGAGCAGTAAAAAGAAAATAAATTAAAAAGTGGAAAAGGTTGAACTTGGAACATCCAAGCAACTGCATTGACAGGAAATTATTTAAGGCTCAGCTCAGTTTGGGTTGCAGCAATGGGCAGCGCAGGGGGGCCCCATGGTGACAAACACCCATGAGGTCACAGCAGGGCTGGAGATGGGACAGGGGTCAGTGCCAAGCAAAGGCTGTGGCAGAGCCTGTGCCAGGCTCACTCAGCCCTTGGGACTGAGGCACCAAACCCCACACCCAAAGGGACCGTGACAGCGGGGGACAGCACAGACAAGCAGAGCACAGCCCTCCCCACAGTGCTGCTCCCGTGGGGTTTGCACCTGGCAGCTCAAATTCATTTTGGAAACGCTTCCAGCACTTCTCCAAGCCAGGCAGTCCTGCAGCCACTCGCCCTTCACAGTATCTGCCTTTGGCAGAAGGAAACCTCCTACAGCTGCTCTGCAAAATTGGTGAGTGAGCCCCAGGTTCTCCTCTTTCCTAGGAACCAACCTGTGGAAGGGTCCTCCAACATCCACCATCAAATCCTGCAATAAACACCTCCAGTATCCATCCCACGGCATCCTCATCTTCCCCTGGACAGAGCTGATGGAACAGGAGCGCTCCACCTGCTGTGCTGACCTTAAAACCCCAAAGAGAGGCAGAGGGAAGACCAGGGGGCCATTAATAGGGAGGAATTCGTTTCTTTAGCAGCTCCAGTTCCACCAGGCATGAAAGTTTAGGATGCTTTCGGGGGAGGGAAGATTCTTGTCTCAAGGCAAACTGGCCTACTCACTCTATTTATAGAGGAGAGGCAGCATTTGAGCCCCGCTGCAGCTCAGCAGAGCCCACTGAGATGCTCTGCTGGTTATGCAAGTGCTCCAGAGCCACGTTTGTCCCCTGGCCCAGCCCCACAAGCAGCTGCAAGGGCCACGAGATGTCCAGTGCAGGGCAGGAGCACCCATCCAACACATCCGTGGGGACAACAGTGGAGAAACTCAAGCAGAGGACATCCCTCTCCTCGGCTGACACAAACAGGGCCTGGAAAAGCAAAATAGAGCCTCCAGCTTTCCCTAAACGCCCCAGCTGGGAAGGACATGGAACTGCAAGGAAAAAAGGTAGAAACTGGGGTTGTTTGGAGGCTCCTGTGTTGATGGGAATGGCAGCACATTCTGGACTCTGGTGGCAGTGCCAGGCCTGGGGACACTCCAGGTGTCCCCTCATCCATGGTGGGCCAACATCCAGGGAGCAGAGCCTGCTGCAAGCAGGACTTTGGCACTCAAGGTGCTGTCCCTGCTTTTGGGACTAAAAACAGCCACTTTGGGACCAAAAGAGCCTCTTTGGCCATGTCCAATACCCACAGGAGGCAGATGTCAGGTGGTGACCATGATGTAGCCAAATTAATGAATATCCCCTTTCTTCTCCTTATCTTTCCCCAGCAAATTTAGCCTCCTAAAGAATGCTTTGCCTGCCTCCTATCCTAGCTGGTAATAACAACAAAAGAGCCAGCAATGGGGATTTAATCCTCATCTTTTAGGATAAGGTCACAGGATGTTTCAGGAATTCAGAGTTCTCTTCATCCTCTGACAGCAAGAGCAAGAAAGGCACATTGAACAGCAAAATCTTATAAATCTCATGCTCATGGGAGCCCTCAAAACTGAAAAGCTGTGCCTTTATAACCAAACTCCAAATCTAGTACATCCATGAACACAGAGCCTTTCCTCACATCCCTCAGTCCAGCTCTTGGGAGCTTCCCACAGGGATGGGATCAAACAGGAGGGCTGTGAGGGTGAGCAGCAAAATGTGAATGGTTTTTCTTCCCACAGCATCTGCCACCTTGCCCAGCACAAGAGATACAAGTAAAGCCACCAAAGAAAAATATTTAAATCTCCACAGATGAATTCCCAGCCAGAGCTGAGTCCTACAGAGTCAGGGACACTTCACCATGAAGCAGAGCTTGCTAAACACAACGGGCCATGCTGGTTTTAGAGATAATTCACCAAGACCCAGGCATTTCCTGGGCATCTCCATCACCCACCAGCCTGCCTTGTAACTTATTCATCATCCTCAATATTAACCTCTGAGAAACGGCTTAAAACTCCGAACCTGGATGCCACAGCAGCTCATCCTGTGACAATCACTACCTTTGAGCCAGAGGGGACAATCAAGGCTTGTGGCTCAGGGGTTCTTCAGCACAAACAGAGCAGGATTTGGAGTTTCACCCAGGAAGGATCCAGCCTTTTCCAGCGCAGCTCACAGCACCTGCAGGGTGACCTCCCAGACATGGGCCTGGCTGAATTTCTCCCACATCACCCTGGAGCACCCAGTGGGGTGGGATGGTGAGAGGGCAGCTCTGCCTGCTGGGGCTGAGCACCACTTCCCTTTGCAGCGGCACACCTGAATACCCAAAAACTCCACCAGCCCTTTGTCTGCACCTGCCACCTCTGCTGGGAGCAGGAGAATCTCAGACAGAGCAGAATGGCCCCAGGCTGTTGTCCATGAGCAGAATTCCCACCAGTGACACCCAGATTATCATCCCTGGGCAGACTGGTCCCCACCAGTGACAGCCACACCTTGCCCTTGCAGGCTGTCACACCAGTGGAGTCTCAGGGCTCTCACCCTGCCGCCCTGGGCCCCCAGGCTCCCTCCCACTTCTGCATCCCCACACTCAAACCCTCCGGCCCTGTCCATCCACCCCTCCAGCCCCTGTCCATCCATCCCTCCAGCCCCTCTCCATCCATCCCCCCAGGCCCTCTCTGTGCCTCGGGCAGCTCTCCCAGCCCCGCCAGCTGAACAAAGATGCCTCCCACACGTCCTCAGCCTGTTTAAAGGGGGAAATGTGCTCTGCTGCTGCTGTTCACCACGGGCACACACAGACAGGAACATCACAGGCTCCTTTGGAGCCCCCAGGCTGGGGCAGCAGGAACGGAGAAGCTGCAGCAAAGGCATCAAACAAATAATTGTGGGCACAGAGGGACAGACCCAGGCTGAAATGGAACAAGCAATTAACAGTATTCCTCTTAAACTCCTCTTCCCGGGGTTACTGGAGGCAGAGAAAGCAGCTCTCAGTCNTGTCCACCCAACCCTCCAGCCTCTCTCCATCCATCCCTCCAGCCCCTGTCCATCCATCCCTCCAGCCCCTCTCCATCCATCCCCCCAGGCCCTCTCCGTGCCTCGGGCAGCTCTCCCAGCCCCGCCAGCTGAACAAAGATGCCTCCCACACGTCCTCAGCCTGTTTAAAGGGGGAAATGTGCTCTGCTGCTGCTGTTCACCACGGGCACACACAGACAGGACAGCAACAGGCTCCTTTGGAGCCCCCAGGCTGGGGCAGCAGGAACGGAGAAGCTGCAGCAAAGGCATCAAACAAATAATTGTGGGCACAGAGGGACAGACCCAGGCTGAAATGGAACAAGCAATGAACAGTATTCTTCTTAAACTCCTCTTCCCGGGGTTACTGGAGGCAGAGAAAGCAGCTCTCAGTCCTTGCTGGAGGCCAAGGAATGCTGGAAGCCACCTCAGGCTGGGATTTGGGGCTGCCCCAGGGGCAAGAGTGGTCTGGGGTTTGCCAGACTGCCTCAGCCCCAGTGCACATCCTCTGAGCAAACCTGTAGTACAGCAGCCCCAGTGGCACATCCTCAGGGTAAGGCTGCACTCAGGGTAAGGAATGCAGTGGGTTCTAAGAGAAACCTGGGAATTGTCCATATACAAAAGTGGGATTCCCCTGCAGGAGCCTGGCTGGAATGGGGATGGTTTTGCCCCGGCCTTGGTGAGGAAGATTCAAAGAAAACAAAAGCAAAGCACCAGCTGTGGGTGTGGGAAGGGCACAGATGGCTGAGACTGACACTTCAGGGAGGAACACGGGATCTTAGCAAGCTCCTGAAACATTACTTTTAACAAAAACTGGGTGAGAGCAAAACACTTCCCAAGACAAACCCTCCTAATGTCAATGACAGACCAAGGGAAAGCCTGATGTAGCACACAGAAGCTGAAAAGAAAATGAGGATCCTGTAAACACACGCAGAGTCCCAGGTCAGATTTGAATATTTGACAGTTCATTGCCTCAGGCTCCATCACAGCAACAGTATCAGTCCTCAAATGGAGGTGACAGCAAGTGACAACCTGGCATTATTGAAGGAGGAAAGGAAAGGGGAAAGGGGAANGTGATTTAGACCCAGGGCTCCTTGCTCAGGCTCCTGGAGGCTTTCACACAGTGGCTGCCTGATTTCCCCACAGGCACAAACTGGGATTAGCAACAGCAGCCTCCCAACTTCAGGGATTCTTGCAAGGCTGAGTTCATTTCTTCAGCTGCTCCATAGGGGAAGTTAAAAGCACGTGGCCCTGTTCAGTTACCCCTTGCACACATGTGCCATGTGTCTACAGTGTCCTACGAGCTGTTGGTAGGGGACAGAGCTGTCCTTGTCCCTGTCTGTGCCTCCCTGGGGGCAGGAAGGTCACAGCAAAGCGGCACTGCCAGTGTCTGTCCTCACTCCTCCTCCCCACACAAGGACAGCAGCTTTTAATGGGAAAAACTAATACAACAGTGCTGAATATCAAGGATAATGCCAAGTCTAAGATACTGGCAGTGCAGCTGCCACCTCAGCAATGCCTTGAGTTGCTCCAAGAAGAAATATTGAGATTGCCACAGCCCCAGAGTCATACTGCTGTGGGTTAAAAACACAAGGAAGGCAAGGAAACCGCCTTTGCCACTTCCACTGGGAGGACTGGGCACAGGTGAGCTGGAACAGCCAGGAAAGGCTTCCTCCATCCATCCCTTAGCCCCTTGTCCCC
>WBMY01014659.1:11251-80972 GCA_013397315.1 Donacobius atricapilla
CCGGCCCTGCCCGCCCCACGCCTCAGCCACGGCAAACCCCCCGGGCAGCAGCGGGCCCCGGCCGGCTCCCACGCCTCCTTTGCGGGGTCCAGAGCCCCCGGCCACTGCTGTCCGCATGGGCCCCGGGGCCCCTCGGGCCTCCCCGGCGTGGGGCCGCCTGGCTCCGCTGCCCTGCCCGCAGCGCCAGGTCCATTGCGGGGCTGCCGCCGGGCTCCCCACCGGCCCCCAAAGCCCCGGAGCAGCGCTGGGGCCCTTGGGTCATCCAGCCCCTGATCCACACCACAGCCCCGGAGCAGCGCTGGGGCTCTTGGGTCATCCAGACCCTGATCCACACCACAGCCCCGGAGCAGCGCTGGGGCTCTTGGGTCATCCAGCCCCTGATCCACACCATGGCCCCGGAGCAGCGCTGGGGCTCTTGGGTCATCCGGACCCTGATCCACACCACAGCCCCAGGGTCATCAGCTGCTGACCCCGCTGAGTGCTACCGCAGGCGCCCAGCACAGCCCACGGCCCGGCATCCTCACTGACACACCGGCTCCTCCAGGGGCTCTGCCAAAGCCGCTGGGAGCTCCCACTCTGCTGGCGTGGATGGAGCCATTGGGCAGCACTGTCCTGGGCCATCCCCATCCAGCCTGGGCTGCAGAGGGGCGGTGATGGATGCACCCAACCCCCAGCCAAGCTCTTTAGGGATCGGACACGATTTATCTCCTTTTGTATGAAATCTGGATTCGCTGATGGCTGTGCGCGCTGCATAAAGCCAAGGAAGAGCTCAGGCTGTACAAGAGGGGTTGCTCATCGGCCGTTTGAAGTTTCCAGATTTTCCTTGCACTGATATATTTTGGTTGATGAATCTCAAAACACAGAAAACTGCACATGTAAATGCTGCGCGACTTTTAAATAGATCTTAACTATTTAGCATCCTTAATAGCCAAAATTTGTCCTCATGCCATAAATAAATAAATAAATAAACAAATAAATAAATAATCCCTTTTTAGAGCATGAAAGCTTCATTCTTGCAGCCTCTTTGCACCTGTGGTGCTTCCCAAGAAATTTGGGATCACAGCAATCACTGCCAGAGAAGTAGATCATGAATAACTTCAGTGAAAACAGAGGTTATACTACAGCAAAACTGGTGTAAATGGAAGGAGACTCAAGCAGGATTTCCACGTGAAGTTTGTTTGATTCTTTTATATACCCCACCTTCCTTCATGGCAGAGTTAAACTATTTTCTTTAAAGGAATTGGTGCACATCCTTGTTGCCTGTCCTCATGGAATTGCAATACCTATCTTGAAAATCAACTTAGAAATTTCAGCTCAGAATTACTGGCTAGGTGGCAACTATATCTTTATAATGACAAGCAGAAGAAGTCTTGTTCTTTGGAATTTTCTTCCAAAAACCCCCAAACCCTGGCACCAACAAGAAAAATTAGTCTCATAGTTTTCCATGCATTTTGGTTTGACAGCAAAATTCAGGGTGCCAGGCAGCTGAAACCTGGTATTGCTTTGCTGTGCCCTTAGTCGAGCACTGGTCTGTGAGCATTTCTGCTACAAGAAAAAAACATCTTGTGTGCATGAAGAAATAAAAAATATTTGCTTTCCAGAATAACTGTGCATTGATTTTGCAGTTTTCATAGCCATTTGCTAGTAGATTAATGCTAATCATTAGCTTGGATATGGTCAATAGAGCCTTTCATCATACATGCAAAAATTTTTGTAGGCAGAATGATTCATTAGACATTGTTATCTAGGTTTTGTTGTGTATTTGCTGTTGAACCAAACTTTAAAGCCTAATTTCCCACAGGTTTCCTTATATCTTTAGCAGGGCAATATATGTAGTGTCTGATTACAGGCTTCTAGAGAAACCCTTAAATTTCTCTTTTAGGTCTTTTCATTTTTCCTTGAATAACCCAACTGTTTCTCATTCCAAAAGTCCCAGGTGGGAGTGAGTATAATTTTTTTTTTCCTTCCTGGATTGTGATCCGCATCCCTTTTGCAGTTACTTCCTTCTGGTCATGAATGGGGAAAATCCCAACCGAGGTGTTTCTGTCCACGGGGACGGTGGGAGGGAAGCAGCCACTAGGGGAGCTCGATGTTGGGAGTAACCTCTGAGCACCTTCCTCCCAGCTTACACAGCTTTTCTGCAGTACAAATTTGAAAGCAGGTGTTAAGTTAAAAAGCTGCAACATACCAAATGGGCAAGTTTTGGAGCTTTGTTTTTCAATTTTTTTTTTTATAGCCAAATATCCATAAAGTATTTTCTTGTTGCTCTGTACGTTGAACTGTGAGGTGAGAAATGGCCGCAACAAATATTTTCTTAGCTTCCGATAATGCATAAAATGAAGAGATATTGAAATGCAGCTGCTTAAGCAGCAGCCATGGGTACAAGAATATCTAATGTTTAGTCCCAGTCGTAAAGTTGACTTGCTTTCCTTGTCTTTGGCAGGTGACTTAGATTCAAAGTTTGCATCACATAAACATTGCTAAGGATAAACCTGCAAAAGAAATTAGATCTTTCTCTCGTTGTCGTTGTTATAAAAATTGTTGACTGGATTATTAATGGTTAGCATGTTTATTTGGGTTTTGGTTGTTTATCTAAGTAATTTATCTGGGCAACAGAGTCAATGATCATTAGAGGTTGTGGGTGTATGAAAAGCCAAAATAGATATTTTTCTCCATGCAGATCAATACCAGCAGGTTCTTACTTGGCTGTCTTTGGGCCCCACCTATTCACAAATGTACTTCTGAGTATGAAGAAGCTATTTACTCTAAAAGACTTGCTTTCATCTTTCTCAGTATCAATGACTCTGGAAGCAAATAAAATGTTTAGTGTAAATAAAGAACCTATATTTAATATATATTAATACCCCCCACAAATGGTTAATGAAATAATTACCTTTTGGCAAGATCTAATGTACTGTTTTTAATGTACTGTTTCCTTTTCAGAAAAGAAAAAAAAACCCTATGGATCCATAAAAAGCATGGGGAAATGCAAGCAATTCTCATCTGTCCAACTTGCACGGTTCTAGTGTTTTAGGGAAAAAGTGCAGAGTCATATTTTGGAATATCAAGTGATAATGCATCTCCCCCTCTATTTGATAAGACAGCCAGACAGGGGATGCTAAGAGAAACCTGAAGGCATGAGATAAATTCAAACTTAACTTGCTGGCTCTTGCAGTGTGAGGTTGGCTCGTTCAAAGTACACAAACCAACAGACTGGATCAAGGCTCTCTGTTTGGGCAGAGATCAGAAACAAAGCTTGCCCTCTAAAGTCCACCTCATAGCCAGATCCAGCCATGGTAACCGCTGTATTCACTGGGCCATGGTAGCAGGAGAGGTATGTGCATGATTGTCTTAGTTTTTCTTGTTTCCTTACATTTGCAGACTATTTTTGAGCATAGTTTACATGTTTTCTTTCTTTTTTCCTGGCATATTTACACCCCAGCTTTTTAAAACGCTTTGTTCATGCCAGTCAGTTTAGCAATGCGCTTGTTACAACAGCTCCTAGTATATTGTATATGACTGAAAATGACTTAATTGTTCTATTTCTTTCTGACCCCAATAAAAAGTGTCCCCAATATTGTTCGAGTCACTCCCTGTTCACAGGAGCCTACATATATGTCACTGGGTGACTTTGGAACATTTCTTAGCTACATCAGTTCAACTGCTCCTATTTATTTATTTAGATTTGTAATAATGACAGTAAATGGCCATCTGAATCAATCTGGGCACTTTGCAGTCATTAATACTGCAGCATCGATATCACATAACGCAATTATAGTGCAATAAATTACCCATATGCCTCATCTGTTTCCCAACCAAAATAAGAACTCCCTGTATCTATCACATTGCTCATTTATGCCCTTTCCCCCTAAAACACCTTGATAGCAGAAAAAAGGGCTTTGAAATGTTCCTGAAAGCTTGACAAAACCCTGTCCTTTCCAAGGGAAGAAGCAGATATGAGAGCTGAGGAAATGGCATGTGGGATGCTCCATCAGCTGATGTGTCCTTATGAGCAGAGAAGGGCCCAATCCTCTGCACAGTCAGCTCATAAGGTTACTTGAATTAACATTAGGAAACCTCAGAACACCTTCCACTGATCACGTCTGCAACTGGATTGTCTGACAGCTCAGGAAGACTTCTGTTTCCTCATCTCAAACCATGTGAAGTTTCCTCGATTTTTGTAGAAACCCATTCAAACTAAGTCACTGACACAGCTCTGTATGCAGTGTGAAGCCAGAACTAGGAGCAGTCTGTCACACTGCACATCATTCTGAGCTTCCATTTGGGTTTGAGAAATAATTTAGCAGTGCCCAATTTAGCAGCTTGATCTCCAAGTGTGGAAGGATTTGGGTAACTGCAGGAAGATTGGCCCCTCAACCCCGCTGTCCTCTGACAGCTGGTGATGCAAGGACCTCTTTCATTTAGCCTCCTTCCGAGTAGCCACAAAGATAGTTTTTACCTCAAATGGGTTCTGGAGGATCTTTACTGGAGGAACAGAGGCGGGGAGGGAGGAAAGCTCCTTGAATGCAAAGAGTCCTTTGTGCAACCATGAAGCTCAGAGCTCCTGTGCTGTTGTGTCATGGGCTGGAAGGGGAAAGAAGCTGAACCAATCATTTTGCAGAAGCAGTAATCCTTGGATTCAAGAAATTGGAATCCTTTTTCCAATTTCCCACAGGATCTCCTTAGAAAACCCATTAGAACAGCAGACCTGACCCTGGTAGGCCTTGATTCAAAGTCCTCTGGATCCAATTGGAGACTTTCTGTTGTTTTCAGTGGATTTTGCATCACTTTGATGCTAAGTCCATCACATTTGTGTTGCTCAGATCAAACTGCTTTTGTTGCTGTTAACAATTCCTCAGATTCATACATAAAAGGGAGGTAACACTCTGGTTTTATAGCATCAAAGTAGTGTGCCCTGCTCAGTTCCCCACTGAGATTTCTTTGGGTAACTCAACAAGCAGCTCTCCGGGTAACAAACTGTGTTAACTATTCACGCTAGATGTTTGTGTCCCCTTCAGAACTGCAGCAGTATTGCCCAGATCTGCTGTAATGTGACAAATAATCTATCGGTCAAATTTGTTTGTAGAATTAATCAATTCCAATCAGTAATTGCCTTTGGGCAACAGTTCAATTACGACCTTATCTTCCGCTTCTCACTGTTGCAAAAACATCTAAGTAAGTTTTGAAGAGCAGTTCGCTTCGTTAGTGCTCAGAATTGGGCAGTGTTGATGTTGATGCTTTTTTAATTCATATAACCACATTTTCTGCACATGGCTTCTTTGTGGGCATGGAGTAACAATGCAGTGACAATACCATAGCACTGGGTGAACCATGCTAAATAAAAATTAACATTGATAACCAAGGAGGAGCATGATGCATCTCTCACCCCAGTGCAGGAGTTGTGAGATCTCTGCATCTCTCAAGATTCAAACAAGAAATGCTGTTTTTATTTCAGCTCTTCTCTGTGTTTATTTTTCTGTATAGAAGAAAAAAAAAATACTTGCTGGAGGTGCAGAGTTTTCTTTAGAAAGAAAAAGCACACTCTTGAAATATTCATCATAAAAAAAGGAAAAAAAACAAACCAAAAACCCCCACACTCTATTACTTCACTCAGCCTTTCTTTCAGAAAGCAAAATAAATCATAATTTATGCATGGAGACTTGAAAATCAAAATCGTCACAAAGTAGCATAAGGGCAGCCTGACAAAATAAGGCACAGACCGTAGGCTAGAAAATTACCCACCATGTAAACAAGGTGACACAGGCAATTGGGCACTGAGAACTTAGTGATTTTTGAGGCAGGGGAAAGCATCTTCTGATATAACCTAAGGGAATTTGAAATCACTCCAAAGTGCACTACCTGAAGACAGGCAATTTTTTGGAATGTGTGCAAATTATGTCATTATACCTACACATGCTGAGCAAAGAGCAGGATAATATTTCCCTTTCCTCTATGCTGTTAAAATGAATTCAATTTGGGGCAAAACTGCACAGCTTTAATCAGTATTTTTGTGTGTTAGTATCCAGTTGAATCCCAGGGCAAGCCAAACAAGCTGCAGACACTGGTGCAGCTTGATATTGCTATTTTTATTCATTTCTGTTTATTGCAGCAAAGCTTAGAAGCCAAGAGAGAACCACCTTACTCAGCTTTACCCAAACAAATATAAGAACATCTCTTCTTCAAAGAGCCTACCCTTTTATTTGTACTGTTTGTACTTCACCTTATCTGTATGAAGACCCATTGAAGTAAGTAGAACAATTTACAGAATGAGGTATATTAAGATTTCCAAGCTGATGTAGCAAAATGCAACTTTTCTAAAAGTCCTCAGCTGCTCCTGATAGGATGCAGTGGGAGAAATGCCTCTCTTGCCTTAGCTGAAGGTGTCATCCATACATTTTAAAGCTCTCTGGCCAAACTCATCTCTAGATATTGCTGAGGCAATTATATTCAGAGTGATTCAAACAGGATTGGATACTTACATAATTGGAATATCTATGCTGAATAGACAATTTTAAATGACGTGTGAGCTTTAGTAATTTTGAAAGAAATTTTCATTAATTATTTGGAGCCAAGAGGAAACTCTCCCTTTAAACACCTTTTTGTGTAAATAACTATTTTGAAGTTCCGCCAGCTGTATTCTGTGAACTTGGCTGGAGCCAGGGGGGAAAAGGTTTTAAAGACTTCTGGTGATTTGGCAGCACAGTGATCCTTCTTAAGCAATGACTTGTGTATTTTCCATCTCTGGCACAAAACTGAATTGTGACAGCTTCACAAGTCACTGTGAGAGGGCATCCTCACTCATGGCAAATGTACAAGACAGGCTTATCATAGAATGGTTTGGAAGGGTTGGAAGGGACCTTACAGACCATCTAGTCCTGACTCCCCTGCCCTGGGCATGGACACCTTCCACTAGACCAGGTTGCTCAAAGTCCCATCCAACCTGGCCTTGGAAGCTTCCAGGGATGGGGCGTCTGCAACCTCTTGGGGCAACTTGTGTCAGTGCCTCACCACACTCACAGGAATTTCCTCCCAAGATCTAAACCTCCCTCCTTTCAGTTTGAAGCCATTCCTCCTTGCCCTATCCCTCCATGCCCCTGTCAGAAGTCCCTGTCCAGCTCTCATGTGGTTCCTTGAGGTACTGAAGGTGCTATAAGGTATCCCTGGAGCCTTCAAATCTCCAGGCTGGATAACCTCAACTCCCTCTGTCTGTCTTAGGAGAAATGTTCCAGTCTTCTGAGCATCTTTATGGCCTCCTCTGGACTTGCTTCAGTGAATTCATGTCTTTCTTATGCTGGGGACCCCACAGCACTGCAAGTGGGGTCTCATGAGGGCAGAACAGGGGCGCAGAATCATCTCCCTCAACTTCCCTCAGCCAGCTGGACACCCTTCTTTTCCATAGAATCATAGAATCCCACAGTGTCCTGAGTTCAGAGAACCACAAGGATCATTGAAGTCCAGTCTCTGGCCCTGCACTGGGCAGCCCCAAGAATCACAGCATGTGCCTGAGAGCATGGTCCAAACGCTTCTTGAACTCTGCCAGGCTGGTGCTGTGACCACTGCCCTGGAGAGCCTGTTCCAGTGCCCAGCCACACTGTGGGTGAAAAACCTTTTTCTAACATCCAGCTTAATAATTTTGATGCTGCCCAGAGCAAAACTGTCTTTCTGGGCTGCAAGGGCACAGTGCTGGGTCATGTCTAACCTCTCATTCACCAGCCTAGCTGGATGTTGTGGAACAGTCTAGGCAAGCACAGGTTGCTTGTAGGTGCAGGAAGCTGGGAGAGCTTGAGTGGCTCGTTATGGTAGGTGAGATGCAGTGTGGTGACTAATTCGGCCTTGCCACCACAGTGCTTCCTTGAATCATACAGATTCATAGGTGGCTTTTAAAAATGTCACTCAGGTAGTATAATGTTGCTCAGTTGGTGAACCAAGAATCAGGCCATGGACAGCAAGTCCTACAGAGGAAAGAAATAAAGAACTCCACACCTGTAATTTTTTAAGTCACAAACACAACATAGAGAATAGAAATCTTTAGTTTGTATTTACATTTTCTAATCTGATGTCATGAAGCTCACTATTATTTTCCCTAGACACAAGGATTATTTTAATCTGTGCTTCTATTACCAGCCTCCAAAAAAACTCTGCTAAGATCTTAATGTTATGTACGGAGGCCACTTAGAAAAACAAGATTTTTTTTGTTCTTGCACTGTGCAGTTTTTATTTCCTGTTGAATGCATTTATTATACATTAACATAATTACTTTAATTTATTACCTTAGTAAATGTCAGGCCCATAAGATGTCAGCGTATTCCATGTGTTACACTGCACTCACTCTGTTTAACAAAGAGCCTCCAACAAATCATCAAACTCAGCGTCACGGCTCTACTTCATGTAGGCATTTTTGAAAGACCATTGTGCAATAAAAAACGTGCACTTGCAATTAAATTCTGCCTTTGTTTATACCTATGTACTCCTGTTGTGATCCATGCAGACGGAGACCTGCAAAGTCCTGTCCAGCTGGCTGGAATGATGGAAAGCTCTGTGTTGCTAGTTCTAATCCTAGTCCTTTTAATATATTAAATCACTCTCACCCCCTGAATTTAAGACAGAATTTTTTCTTGCTTGATCTTTTTTTTTCTCTAAAGTTTAAAAATGTTAGAACCCTCAAATCTGCTGTTTAAAAACCTCTTAGATTATGCTTAACACATGGAATAAGAAATGATCTCAAGAAGTTTATCTAATTTTGATTCCTGATCCCAGACCAGGATCACATTCATATTTACCTATTATGTGTCCAGCAGCATATTCATACTTATTCACGGCTTCACAATTAAAAATGTAGATTTTTGAGCAAGTACATATTAGAGTCACTGGCTACAACACTGTGCATCACTTGCTGTGCTTCATCAAGAGGGAACTGCAACATCCCCTTTCTGCCCTTTGCAGATTCCCCAACAGCAGGTACTTCCCAGCTAACTGCTGACCATGCGGTCCTCTCAGAGGAGGGTTGAAGTGTTCTTCTGCATCCTCCTCAGACTCTTGGAGTTTCTGTACAATCGTTTTCTTCCCCAAAGAAGGTATGCAACTTCCTGTTGAGGGTTATAGACCCATTAAAGTATTACGAACACCATTCCTGATCTGTATTGGCAGAATGCACTGGAATGACTCCATAGAAGTCATGCTTGGTTCATATTAATTCAATAATTATAAGAGTAATAGCCTAATCTGGCATATTCACAGAATATATGATTTCAAATATTTGGTTCTGATTTTGTCAGTGCAATGCATTGACAAGCTCAAAGAGGGTAGAGCTTGTCTTGACAAAGCATCTGTACTCTCTATTTCCATAAAATATCCCCATGAATTTGGAGAGGCCTTCTTAAACGACTCCATAGTTTCTGAGACCTATACCACAGTATTTAAGATATAAGTTATTCATGATTTTTTACAGAACAAAAAAGCTTTATGGGCTGAGACCAAGGGACATGAAAACAAAAATATCAGGGAACCTTTTTCTCTCCAGATTGGAAAGAAAATCCAGTGTTTTCTTCAAACCACTCATCTCACTGTGAGCAGACCGCTTTGTGGGAATATATATAGAATGAGTGGACACCTCTCTGAACAAACCTGTTCGAGCAAGACTCTGTTAGACCAGGTTTTCTGCATGTGCACAGCCCAAAGAATGCCCCAAGAGACTTGTTGAAGTCTAATAGAGTTTATGAGAGATCATAAATATCTCCTCTGCAAAGAACTTAATTTATTTTCAAATTTGAAAAGGAGTTCCCAAAATAAATAGATAATCCTTCTAAAATGCAGACATAAACTATAAAGACATGTCTCTAAGAAGCAAAACCATTGACATTTTTGATCCAAATCGACTTTTTTTTTTCTTGACATAGAAACCTAACAACTTTCCTCTGATAATTTTTTAAACAAGCATGAGTAAAATTATTGTGACAGTAATTTTTTCATTCTAGATTAAATAAAGAAGTTCATCTCCAATCCTTCCTTTCTTAAATTGTTATCAGAATGACTGAAATCTCCCAATCCATCACATTTATGCAGGACAATTTGCACCTATTGGGTGTCTAGAAACCATCTTCTTGCCAGTGCTGGAGATGCTACCAGTACTCTCAGCTCTGATCATAACTGGGTTTTCCTCCTTCACCATTGCTCCTGGGGAAACAGAGGTCAGCAGGCAACAACTTTTGCAATGAGTACCTTTGTGGCTGATTTCTCATGGATTTATGAATGAAAATCTACTGCCCAGCTTGTCCATTTTTTTTTTCTTGAGAACAGTGTTCTATTCTTCCTTGCTAAGAAATGCAGAGAATATCAACTTAAGACATTAAAAAAGCAATATGATCAAAAATGTCTGTTTTTTCTTTCAGAATTGTACACTTTTCTTACTCATTCTCGGTTGAAGAGTGAGGGGCAATATTTGCCCTTGCTATATAATAACATTTTCTTTATTTTGAGACGGTCAAGTACCAGACTGAGAAGGATCTCAGCTGGGACTGCATTTGGTGTGAAAGCGCAGATCTTTCTTTGGACTTGATGACCTTACAGGTCTTTTCCAATCTTAATGATTTTATGATTTTATTTTATGTTAGGGTCCTGTATCTACTCTTGGTAAGAGGTTAAGCGCATGTTCAACTTTGCAAATGTCTGTTGCATGATCTAGAGTAGTGTGGAAGGAGATGGCTTGACTTGGATGAGGCCTCCTTCCCTCCATGGACAGACAGCCAGGCACAGCTGTCAGTGGCCCCAGGAATATTTTCCCAGGTTATAATTTCATCTTCTCAACCTCATTTTGAGGCCTATCATGGAACAAGAGACTATCACTGAGAATGTGTTGTGGGGTAAGCTGTTTTCATATTTTGACCTCCTTTCTCCTGGAATCTCTTGATGTATCCTGGATGTCAGGAGAAGATAAGCTGGAATATGCCTCTGATATTTGTGCAATTTGTGAGTTTGTTATGAAGTAGTGCGTCCTGGGCTTTCCTCAGCACATTTTTGAGGGAAAAAAGAATTTCACAAGTGCCCCTTAAGATGAATGCCCACCACACTTCTGCAACCCATGCTTAGTTTTTCCCTCCTTGTGAGCATTTTTAAGCACCTTCATGTTTTGGGTAAATGCTAAGACAAGATACTCATCTTGGTGCTCTGTCTCTTGAGTGAAGTACGGCAGAATTTCTCTTTGCATGAGCTTTCCAGCAGAGCTGGGTCATTACATTTCAGTCATGAGTGGCCAGCAGCTACGAGGTTTTCCTCTGAGCAGAGACTGTCAATCACATCAGATCTGATTCATTTTATGATATAGCTTAGCATCCAAAATGTAACAGGCTGAGACCAATAAACTAATTTCATTTTTAATCTATGGAAGATTTGTGGCTTTTATGCTGAAATACCAGGGTTCAAAGNATAAAGTTCATTTGCTGAGATAGACTAAACTTTTTAATCCTTAAACTGCTTGTGATTGTAAACCAAGTTTTGCTCTGAAGTAAGCAGCATGTGCACAGAGTTGCTATTTTCTTTAGGAAAATTAAAGATTTTGTTATGGAAGGAAGCCAAAGGGCCCATCTGGATCTGTCCTGTCTGAGTTGTGAGTTATAGCTCCTGTTTACAACTGCTCTGCAAAATGAAGTCTAGGTGAGGATGCTTTCAGTAGTTACTGTCAGCCTTTTCTTCTCAAGTTTTTTGTCTTCAAGAGAAGTCTATCAAAAATGGAGACACTCTCTTGGCATCTGTCATCCCCAGTATGCTTAGACTTTTCTAATACTCTCTCTCATCATCAAAACCTTACTTTAAATATATCAAAAGAACGTTGCCAGTTTAAAAGACACAAAACCAGGCTCTCATGTGCCATAGGTGTACTTTACTTTATAATGAATGTGAATAATCCTCTCTGAACATGTTGGTGCAGACGAACTTCCTGAGTATTGCTCTGAGTGTCCTGGATTGCTTCTCTTTTTGTTGCACCCTTTCAAAACAAAAAGAACTATTATTATTATTATTATTATTATTATTATTATTTCTATTCTTTCTCTTATTATTATTATTTCTATTATAATGGCAACCACAAACCATCACTGAAATCATGGTCCCATTTTTTTGAGCTGTGTTTAAATGTGAAATCACAAACAGCTCTCTACCTTGTTATTGAAACAAACACAGCAGGGAAAGGGTGTTACTGTAACTCAAGTGCAGAAGTGATTTTCACAATAGATGTGACAACTTTCCTTTTGATTTGAGACTTTATCATCCACTTTAGTGGTCACTGCTGTGTCTGTGTCTCTGGTTGGCAGAGCTCCATGGCCTGTACATATTTCTATATCTCTACAAACTGTAGTATTGTAGATCATTTGTTCTGCCTGAAACCTGTCTCCTTGGATTTGCAGTCTTGGAGTTATGTGGATTTATTTCCCCTCCCCCCATTCTTTTCTTACTTTCTATTTCAGCACTGTCAAATTTCCTGTAGGATTCAGTCTTTAAATTTTACTCTGGAAACAACAATCACTACAGCAACCAGGTCCTGCTTTGTCTAAGACGGGATTGCTCCAACAGGTGCTGCCACTGAAGACAACACTAAAATTCACCTGGACTGAGGAGTTCTGCTTCTCTTTAATACTTCTTTCTTGTTCTTAGTGTTGCTTTCNTTTTATGTTAGGGTCCTGTATCTACTCTTGGTAAGAGGTTAAGCGCATGTTCAACTTTGCAAATGTCTGTTGCATGATCTAGAGTAGTGTGGAAGGAGATGGCTTGACTTGGATGAGGCCTCCTTCCCTCCATGGACAGACAGCCAGGCACAGCTGTCAGTGGCCCCAGGAATATTTTCCCAGGTTATAATTTCATCTTCTCAACCTCATTTTGAGGCCTATCATGGAACAAGAGACTATCACTGAGAATGTGTTGTGGGGTAAGCTGTTTTCATATTTTGACCTCCTTTCTCCTGGAATCTCTTGATGTATCCTGGATGTCAGGAGAAGATAAGCTGGAATATGCCTCTGATATTTGTGCAATTTGTGAGTTTGTTATGAAGTAGTGCGTCCTGGGCTTTCCTCAGCACATTTTTGAGGGAAAAAAGAATTTCACAAGTGCCCCTTAAGATGAATGCCCACCACACTTCTGCAACCCATGCTTAGTTTTTCCCTCCTTGTGAGCATTTTTAAGCACCTTCATGTTTTGGGTAAATGCTAAGACAAGATACTCATCTTGGTGCTCTGTCTCTTGAGTGAAGTACGGCAGAATTTCTCTTTGCATGAGCTTTCCAGCAGAGCTGGGTCATTACATTTCAGTCATGAGTGGCCAGCAGCTACGAGGTTTTCCTCTGAGCAGAGACTGTCAATCACATCAGATCTGATTCATTTTATGATATAGCTTAGCATCCAAAATGTAACAGGCTGAGACCAATAAACTAATTTCGTTTTTAATCTATGGAAGATTTGTGGCTTTTATGCTGAAATACCAGGGTTCAAAGCAGCTGGTTTCACCACATTCTTGGTGCTGCCCCCTCCTTTAACCCACGGTAGCAGAATCACATGTAACAATTTATGAGCTCGTGATCATCCAAGATCTTGTGTTTCTTTGCTTACTGTACCTTTCTATCTAGTAAAAAAAAAAAAAAAAAAAGCTTAAATGAGTCAGTGATTATTGAACTGGGAAGCAGATCTGAGTTTGACAGTTAAACATAACACATCCATATTGGACTGCGGGAAGTAAAGAAAAAAATATTAAAACCCAACAAAACTTTAACATTTTCACATGCCAAAAAACCCAAGCTTTCATGTACTCTAAATAAAAGAAAGGTAAGACGTGTTTGGGAATAAAGACACAGCCTTCAAATTCACTTTTCAAGTATACTCTGTTACAGCAGCATGATTCCTTTTATGATTGTATCCATCATGCTGTCAAAAAAAGAAATCTTATCTTCACTCATTACTAAATATACAAAGAGCTGGGATTTCCACTTGGCAAATGCTCCTGTTTACCTGAAGGCTTGATTTTCCCTGCACTTTGATAAAGTTCATTTGCTGAGATAGACTAAACTTTTTAATCCTTAAACTGCTTGTGATTGTAAACCAAGTTTTGCTCTGAAGTAAGCAGCATGTGCACAGAGTTGCTATTTTCTTTAGGAAAATTAAAGATTTTGTTATGGAAGGAAGCCAAAGGGCCCATCTGGATCTGTCCTGTCTGAGTTGTGAGTTATAGCTCCTGTTTACAACTGCTCTGCAAAATGAAGTCTAGGTGAGGATGCTTTCAGTAGTTACTGTCAGCCTTTTCTTCTCAAGTTTTTTGTCTTCAAGAGAAGTCTATCAAAAATGGAGACACTCTCTTGGCATCTGTCATCCCCAGTATGCTTAGACTTTTCTAATACTCTCTCTCATCATCAAAACCTTACTTTAAATATATCAAAAGAACGTTGCCAGTTTAAAAGACACAAAACCAGGCTCTCATGTGCCATAGGTGTACTTTACTTTATAATGAATGTGAATAATCCTCTCTGAACATGTTGGTGCAGACGAACTTCCTGAGTATTGCTCTGAGTGTCCTGGATTGCTTCTCTTTTTGTTGCACCCTTTCAAAACAAAAAGAACTATTATTATTATTATTATTATTATTATTATTATTATTATTTCTATTCTTTCTCTTATTATTATTATTTCTATTATAATGGCAACCACAAACCATCACTGAAATCATGGTCCCATTTTTTTGAGCTGTGTTTAAATGTGAAATCACAAACAGCTCTCTANTCTATATCTCTACAAACTGTAGTATTGTAGATCATTTGTTCTGCCTGAAACCTGTCTCCTTGGATTTGCAGTCTTGGAGTTATGTGGATTTATTTCCCCTCCCCCCATTCTTTTCTTACTTTCTATTTCAGCACTGTCAAATTTCCTGTAGGATTCAGTCTTTAAATTTTACTCTGGAAACAACAATCACTACAGCAACCAGGTCCTGCTTTGTCTAAGACGGGATTGCTCCAACAGGTGCTGCCACTGAAGACAACACTAAAATTCACCTGGACTGAGGAGTTCTGCTTCTCTTTAATACTTCTTTCTTGTTCTTAGTGTTGCTTTCTATTATTTAGTCTGTATCATCCGTGTGTTCAGTCTGTTTCATCACATGTTCTTAATCCAGTGAATTCAGCCCAGCTTTGGAGTCCTCATTAATGGCTCTTTTTCCGTGCAGGTACAATCTGGTTAATTTAATTTCCGGGTTCATTGTTTCTTTAAGGTCACTGGCATGACAATATGAGCAATGATCACCCGTACACTAATCCTTTTGAGTTTCCCCCTCCTATCCTGACCTGGTCTTGCATTGACTTAAACTATAGACCCGTTCCTTATGAATAGAGTGACCTGCCCTTCAGCCATTTGTGTATGAGTTTATGCTTTTTCATGGTGCTATATCTAGAAGTTGAGAATTCTGATGTCCTTACGTGATTTCTCTGTAGTTATGACTATCTTTAATTAAACAATAGCTTTCTAGGTGTTCCCCTGCTGTGTTCCTGATTAGTGTTTCCAGTAACTTCCTAGTTTATGAATCAAGATCTGCAAGCTGTCATAATTTTTATGCTACCATTGACTGAAATTCTTTATCTGTGTTAAGGAATAGAACTAAGATAAGAATGTTCCAAACTCTATGAGATTTCTCTGCGTAATGTGTGTAGATGAACACACACACAGGGCTCACCTCTGCAACTCACTCCCAGCTTGTCCCCAGCTTCTTGGTAGTGTTCACACACCTCTATCTTCTTAAGGACCTGCAGAATATTAGGTGAATGCTGCAAAACGCAGGAAGATTAAAATAGGAGAAGAGCTATTTATGTTTATGTTTATGTTTACAGTTAATATGTATTTATATTTATGTTTATACTTATGAGTTATTATTTATGTTTATATTTATGTTTACCCACAAATATTTGGTTGATTTTCAGTGAAGGGGAATTTATATAGGATGTGGAAAGCTGTTTTTTCTCAACACCTGGCTATTTCCACATGGAATGGTTTATTTCACTGGGGACAGGGGCTATTAGAATGATAATATTCAGCAAACTTCCTTTAAGAATCCTGACATCTTAACTTAGGGAGGCATTAGAGGGTGCCTTTGTAGCTCTCACACAGAGTTGCATCATTCTGTTTGAGGGCCAGGGTGGTTTTTGGTGTGTGCAATGGTGCAATCAGGCAGTGATCAGATTCAAAGGAGTCCCAGCATTTCCAGGCATTTCCTGGAGTAATGCACTTCTGTCCTTTCCCCACCCTGTGACCTAGAGTGGGTATTGCTCACTCCTGGGTCCTGCTTCTACCTGCCCTGATGAAGGTTGAAATGAGGACATTATCTTTACATAGATGAGTTTAGAGCTGTTTGTTTTTTTTTTCTGAAAGGAGTGATACTAAAAATTTCTTGATTTCTTTCCAAAATTCAGTAATTTTGCTGGCTCCCTGAACAGATGTGAACCTAAATATCTGAATGATGTGAGTCCTCAGTGGCAGGATTTGGACTGAATTTTTCCCACCATAAAGTGTAAAAAGAACTTGAACCCCTTCAAGCATCAAGGTGAAATCGAGGGCAGCAGACTTTCCACAAATACTTAACAAAACAAAACAAAAAACAAAATTCAGCAGAAAAATATGCTTGACAGCAGTCTTCACTTACACCTGGGATGCAGAAGACTGCAGGATGGCCTTGCTTTGCTTGGTGGAGGGTAGGGTAGGGTAGGAACTGAGGGTAGAGTTTTCCATGTTCCCAGCCCCTGTGTCCTAATCACAGCACCCTTCAGGGAGTGAATTTTCCCAGTCATTCCTATGAGAACTTGATCATTTCAATAAATAATTCATCACCATAGGGACAGTATCCACTTTTTTTTTCTTTCCTTTTTTTTTTTTAATAATAATCCCTTATTATGTCTTAGCCATTGAGGTATTAAGATTTTTACTCTCTTTTTCTCACATACACACAAACATGTTTTCTTTTGACCAGAACCTCCACTCTGGCCTTGTGTTGTCACTGAATAAGTGAGACATTTTACGATCACTGTTTTCATGTAAATGGAGGTTTTCAATGGAAAAATATTTAGATCATAATCATTGCTCACTAGGTTTATGCCATCAAGAATGTGAATAATGCCATGTCATGTGACTTAACCAGACCGTGTAACGCATATTTTCAAATTAGAAAGCAAAATGAAGGTTAAGCGAACAATGGAGATATGTGTGCATCTATATGGTTGCAAATAATAGTATTTGTAGACATTTTGGTTGCATGTTTCCCAATAAATTTTGCACATTTCTGTTTCTTTCGTTGGGAATGACAAACATGTAGCATCAAGCAGATGGATGATGTGTACTCTCTTTGCCTATATTTTGGGTCAAATATGGCTCTTTGAAATTAATTGTTTTGTTTTGTTTTCTTTACTCCTGTCTGTAATAGGACCAAGTATTTCATCTGTATTCTTTGCTCCTGCAAGATCCTCAGGGTAAACCAAATTTGGTTCTATTCCCATTGAGTAACATACTCCTTGAGCAATCCCATCAGCTTCTGTGAGGCTATTTGGGATTATCCAATGGGATCAAAACTACATGAGTCTGGCCCCAAGGTACTTACACACTCCCTGGCTCAATGGCACCTCAATTTCAGTCAGTGCCTTTGGGTGATGTTGCATTTCAGCCTTTAATAATCAGTTTGTTTCAATTCTCAGAGTCACATTTTAATGAATAATCTCTTCATGTAGAAACCCAGTCTGTGACAGTGTAAAAGTATTCAAGAAAATGTTTTCCTGTGGATGTCTCACAGAAGAAGAAAGGATGAACTCACCTCAGCAACTATTTGCTTAGTTCTTGGGGAATTTACACTTCTACGTCAATGGTTCAAAGGTTGTCTGAACTTGCAGTGGACTCAAATGTTCAGCTTTTGCATCCAGGAGTTATTTTCCATTGGAGAGAGTTGTGGGAGCCCTACTGCCTGCTTTGGAATGGTGCTGGGCTCATCATTCTCAGAGAGTTTCTCTGCTTCTGCTCTGTTTAGTCAAATTGGTCACCATTCTAAAATGAAGCTAGGAACAAGAGGGTTTTTTTTAAAAGAAGAATATGTTTAAACAAGAGTAACAGAAGGGCCTCATAGTGGAGAAATCAAATCATGAGGGATTCATCTCACCTGATTTTATCCCTTTGACACTTAGTTATCTTATCTAAAAGGGCTGTCTGGAGTCCCCTGTTGCCAGTGAAAAGAGATAGAGCAATGAATGACCTTCTGGAGGTACTTATGTCTCTCCTTGCTGACTATAGGTGGAGCCCAGACAACTGGTTTATAGTAAATGTAGAACTTCTCATGGGCTACAGATCGAGATGTGATAAGTGGATCCCGCCCCTAATTTCCCAAAGCCTCATCTTCTTCCATCAGTGACTCAGGAGAAAAATAATAACCATGTCTACAAGCAAGGAGTGTCTACACTAAAGGAAAATATCAATTTGTTATAAATCCTGGCCTGGGCTGAGGGTGTCTCAGTGGGACAGAGCGGGAGATGGTCACTGGGTTCACTAGAGGGAGCTCAGAAGAAACCTGTCAGTCTCGTCATGGTCATGGTGCTCCTGCTGCAGAATTATTCCAGAGAAAGTCCTGGTGGAAACGCCTCTGAGGTCTTTTCTCCTGCTCATGGACATAATGTTGGATTTGTCAATCCTGATTTTTCAGCCAGGTTATAACTTCTTGTCTGTTTGATCTTATTTTGATTACCTCACTTGGATAAGACTTGACTTGTGTATAGAGAAAAACCTGGTCCAAGATAAGCACATCTCTGTCTACAGAGAAAAAAACCACCAACAACAATCACAACAATAAATCTATCTGTCTGCAAGAACAGATCTTTCTGTCTTGGAAAGACTTTGGGCACATGAGTACCTCTAGGGTTATAAGATGTATTTCGCATGTGTGTGTACACGTGTATCTAACAATAAACGTGCCCTGTTCTAAGATTTTCAGTTCTGAGGATAAAAAAAGGCTGACCATTCTCTTTTCTTTCTAAATCACCCATGCCAGCTCATACTTTGAATCAGTGCTTCCCCAGATCTACAATATTTTCCATTTTGGTGGGTTGAGACAAGACAATCTTGCTACTGAGGTCAGTGCTTAAGCAGTCTTCTGGATTGCTCGACTCAGATGAGTATGAACTTTTTCCAGGAGCAATCCCAGCTCTGTGGGATGTAGCTGGTTTTTGTGAAAGTGCATGTCTGCCTGCACAACTGATATCCCAAAGCATTCTATTTTTATGCTGCGGTTGCTGTGTTGAGATTTAAAATGTTCAGAACTATTTTTACTGGACAAACACAACCACTAAAATCATGAGATTCTGGCAGGCTCCAAGATCTGCCAGCTTAACACTTCTTTGTGCTTGGCAGGCAAAACAGTTTTACTTTTATTTTTATATTTTACTTTTATATTTTTATATTTTACTTTTACATTTTTATATTTTACTTTTACGTTTCCAGGCCCTGAACAATGAGGGTAGTTCTTAGTGACTTTAATCAAAAAGGTAGAAAGTATGCAAGGACTATTATGAGACTTTTAACTGAATTGAATTGAACTGAATTGAATTGAATAAAGCATTCCCAGATCAATTTTAACAGCAATATGCAAATTTACTTTTGCACCCAAACCTGTATAATTTGCTGCAGCTCGTTAGCCCCCTGAATTAACCAATGTGTTGGGTGCTTCACTGTACAGCTCAGTGATTCAGATTTATTTGTGGTGCTGACTGGGGATTGAAACCTGCTCTCTGTAAGCCAATGGAAAGGCCCAAATAATTCCATTGTTTTGTAGGAAGTTGTGTTCTGCTGACCTTGGACCTTCAGCCCCTTCCCTGCAGAACACAGGCTCAGCAAGGCAGGTTTCGTATTTACTTCATGCGATGAGAAGGGGGGTGGTAAGGAAGGAGAGGAAAACCTGGATCATCTCCAGCAGTAAAAGAGCTCCAGGTGGATCATTGCCAGGTTCTTTTCTGCAGATAAGCTTAAATAGGTGTTACACCCAGTGAATGCTACTGTGACCTGCAAATGTCACAGCGTGACAGAGCCCCATAAAAGAGGTACAAATCAGAGGGAAAACAGAGAGAAAGATTGTGACCTGCAAAGAATCAGTTCCTCTCTTTTCTTCATAACAATGGCATGAGTTTGGATTAATATTACCAACATTAATATGAGACTGCAGCAGGACTGCTGAGCTAGGGGCAAACTGTGAAGACAAAGTAATACATCCCATCAGAAGCTGCTCTTGCTAAATATTTTTTTTTTTTCTGTGATGTGTTTCTCTGCCTCCTGATTATTATTTCCTGTGTGCACCTGACACAGTTGCATAAAAAGCACACAAACGGCCTCAGAGCAGCTTGGTGAGCTCACCATGGCTCAGCAGCCAGGCAGGGCTATGGATTGTAATTTACAGCGGAGCCCAAGCTCTGAGCAGCAGATTCAATTTTATAAGTGCCTCTCTAGTTCAGCTTAGGTAAGAGTCTCTGGAACAGACAGGCTCTCCATGTCCTATAAATAGTGAGTGGTTAAATGTGCTCCCTCACTACACATCATTGATTGCCATGCAAAGCACATTCTCAGGAATAGCCAGCCTCACCCCCCTCATCACATACTGGGGTATTTATTTATTCCTTATTGTCATTACAGGCAAATAAGAGGTTTGACCCGATGTAGCAGAGAGGTGGAAGGCTGATTATTTTATTTCCACAGCTGTTGCATTGCTGTGTTTTACAATATGTTTGTAAATCATCAGCATAAGGGCACATTATTATAGCTGGCAAACTATATCTTCAAGGAAATATATTTTAATTTACTGAAAAGGAGTACAAATAGCTAACTATCTTATCAGAAGGCCTATCTTAAGTACAAGAACAAGGTCCACCCAGATACTGATTAATATCAACTGTATTGATTTTATTACTCATACTTTATAAACGACACTGATATTCTTGAAGAGTGCAAACATTTGCTTTCTTGCGCTATTGTCTCAGTTGGAGTGTAAATCTCTCACTTTTGTGATTATTGTTCTGGTCATTGTTCCATGACTGGAGGCATTTTAATGATGATTTATGGGGTTATATATAGTTGGACTATAAACTTCTGATTGCAATTAAAAACAAGTTAAATGAAAACTTCCAGCTTGAAGGTAGTGTCTGTTTATCACAGAAAACTACAAAAGACTAAAACGTGGTATTTTTGAAAAAAAAAATCAATAAATATTTGGGTTTACTTTTCCCTTTTCACACTACAAAGCAAAAAGAAACATCTAGAAATCTATATTTTCAGTATATTTTCCAGGAGGAAAATTTTAGAATATACTACCCTAGCACTCCAGAACAGCTACAGATTGCTTTTTCCATTATTTGTGTGCCCGGTGTGTGCTCAGCTGAGAGAAAGAGACTTTTTTCTTGTGTTTTGTTAGAAGAACTGTGGACCAACAGACCAACCTGGGGTGCTCCAGAGTTCTCCTTGCTGAAATAGCAATGTGAATCCTGTGGGTCCTCATGAAGGGGAGAATAACTTTGATACCACAGTGTAAACATTTCCTCCCATTTTAAGGTTCTCCAGGCTACTCTCCTCAGATATTCTATTTCCATTTTTACAATTCAGCAGCAATTCCCAGTATGGCATTGGCCTGAGATGTTGCTGCCTACACATGAAAAATAATGCCTTCAAAATGCCCCTGATTTTTATTGTATATGACTAGGTTGGCCAAGATATAAACAATTTTGCTTGTGTTTAAAAGGAGTGAGCAGAGCAAGGAGGTGCAGACAGTCCAGGGACGCCATCTGAACCTTGGTGCTTGCACAGTGGTGTTACACCATCACACCTCTCTAGCTTAAGGGGGTGTTTGGATCCACACTGTTCAGGAGTTGTTCCACTGTCAGTGAAAGGAAGTTGTGTACAGCTCTTCACACAATTGCATGTTGTCTGTTGCACACTTCAAAAGTGAAATAATTTAGAATTTTCTGAGTCTGTAGAAAACCCATCATCTTACTCATCACTTTTCCTTCTGTCTCATGGATCCAGCTGTGTCGGCCACTGAATAATTTTGCCACTGACGGAGAAGGCCAGAGGTGAGAGGGCTGGTGTGCCAGGCTGGGTTCAGGTTTTGCTTGACCCTTTGCTGGTGTATCCTGTAAGTCCTGATAGGCCACTGCCACCACCCAGTCCTATATTTTTCACCCTACATTATTCCCGCCTTGTCATCTTCAGGGATCAATTTTTAGCCCTAGCAGTTACAGCAGCTGGTGATGCGCTATTGCTAGGGGATATGGACATTTCTGATCTGCAGACAGATCAAAAAGGCACAAATAGGTTGAGTTTTCCATTAGTTGACTGCTGCTGAAATCTCATAATTCTATATTTTCCCTTGCAATAGGGATTTCACACACGTTGGAGTAATTTGTTATATCCCTGCCAAATACTCATGTCCTGTCTAAACAGTGGAGATGCTGGAGTAATGTCTTTTTCCTCTCTTTCTGTTTTTAGAGGACCACTAGAAGGAGCTTTATGTACCTCAAAATTCATACATGTTCTTCCACTTTATTTACAAGGTAAGAAAATCAAAACCAAGAAACTGTGCTTTTAAAGATGCATCCCTGATTCTAATGTGGGTGCTGTATTAAGTATACCCTGTATCATATTTATACTGTATTTATATTATCCATTCTCAGAAGCCTTTTTAATTTGTAGAAGAATAGGCTTGAACGGGAAGGATCTATGAAGTTAATGGCTGCTCAGCTCCTCTGAACCTTGGCAACCTGTGCTCTCTTTTTTGGGGAGCTTCCAAAGAACAAAATTTGACAGTTATTGGTGTCTCCTGTTGAGTTTTTCTGAAGCATATTTAGCATTGGATATGGACTGGAAAGGAAATATTGTGAGATGATTAGAAGATCTAACAAGATGTTTGTCAGTGGTAATATTATATATATATAATTATAGATAATGTGCATTATATATAATGATATATAACATTACATATATTATTTTCACAATCTGCTCTATAATAACTATATAATAATAGACGGTTCTTTATTGAACCAAATTCTACTGAGGGTAAATATTTTGCAATGAGGATTTTTTTTAAGAATGCTGCTTTCCATAATTCTGGTAACTTCTTCATGTACCTAAGGCACTCAGATCAACTGGTGTGTACTTGGATATTGACCACCTACTGAGGAGTGTTGAAGGACTTTCCCAGTCCCGTGTACATGAAGAAATGTGAATTTCCTTGAGGACGTAATGATTATTAAAATAGGCAGCACTAACACACGGCTGAAACTCCTGCCATCATCGCTTTATTCCAGCTGTTTCCTGCACCTTGGCAAGGTGTTTTAGTGATGAAATGGTTCAGATTATTGTCTCTGTTTTCCTGATGATCACTGAGCCAGGAGGGATCCCTGCCTTCTGCAATCTGCTTACAGAGAAGTCACCCAGAGGATATACAGAGTGTGCTCTTAAGACTTCCCATTCCTTATACTTAAAGATGCACAGTTGTTTCATCCCTCAGAGCTGTGGGATTTCTTCTTTTCTGTTTGTCCTTACAATATCTTTATTTCTAAATTTCTGCCACACCCAGAGAAACCAGAGTGGGCTCTGTTGAGTGGCTTTTTGCTTCATCTGGCAAGACGATCAAGGGCAGATTATGAAGAGCTCCATTAATTGCAATTTTATTAAGCTCGTGGTTATACAATCAGGTGTATTTGAAAGTAGTTGAAGTCAAAGCACCTGAGGGAATGAGCATAAGATTTGGGAGATAATTACAGGCAGGATATACTTGAAGGTAATGCCTCTGTACTCCTCACTGCTTTTGGGGGGCCTTTCGGTCATGGTGTTTTTCCCACTTTGAACTGCTGTATGTGAACTGAAACCCTTTCAATTATTGCTGTGGGAGATGAACATCAAAATGAGCTGAGGTGGTTCTTCACAGGTTTTAAACGTAAGAGCTAAAATCCTCCTAGGACATAAAGCAGCTTGATCTTACCAACTACCCTGACTTTACCAAGTAAATTCCTGGTCCTACTGTGAACAAAATAGTGAAACTGCACTGAAGTTTGATGGTGTTTTAAACATCAGCTGAGTCATCCAGGTAAGCGCTTCATAATTTTCCTACCTTCATAAGGAAGAAATAATAACAGAATCATAGAATGATATTGGTTGGAAGGGACCTTAAAGATCATCTAGTTCCACCTACCAGGGACACTTTCCACTATCCCAGGTTGCTCCAAGCCCTGTCCAACACAGCCTTGGACACTTCCAAGGATGGGGCATCCATAAGTTCTCTGAGCAACCTGTGCCAGTGCCTCACCACCCTCACAGTAGAGAATTTCTTCCTAATATCTAATCTAAGCCTGCCCTCTTTGAGTTCAAATCCATTATCCCTTGTCCTAAATAACTCTGATGATCCAAAGGAAAACCAGACTAGAATGAAACCTAAGATAAAAAGCATTAGATTGCAAGGAAAAATATTTTTTTCTTTATCTGCTGGGGTTTGCAATCCAGACTTGTGTTTTCTGTAGCCCGACTGATGAATTTTGAGCTATCAAAGCTCTGGTACAGTAGGATAACCCCACAGAGGATAGTTATGAAAGCTGAAATTGGTGTTTTGGGGTCTGTGGATGTTGCACAACCACCTTAGGGCTTTCCAGTGACACCAAAGTGTGGGGCACAACATTTGGGAAGTTACCTTAGACCTAGTGGCAATCAGATACAGGAAGAGTTCTCAGGAGTTGGGGCTTAGCACTCTGTTAATTGTTAACCCAGGACTAGGACCATATATATTCTCTCTTTAATGCACCATGGAATGAATTGGTGGTGCTGTGGGTCTGCATCTGTACAGGGTTTTTTTCTGCTGGAATTTTGTATAGGCTTGGGTTGCTTTGTAACAGGCATTTTGAGGGAAACTTGAGAAATAGGCTTCCAGGTCTGTGATGGGTTTGTAAAACTCAGGCAATTTGCAAAATGCGATTTGTCTTGCCCTCTTCCTCTCTCAAATGCAATAGATCCTTCTGATTCCATGGCAGAGAATCTCTCTGCTTCATCTGCTCTGTTTTGGAATGTCTGGATGTAATGAATTGTTGCTGTCTTCTGGATATTTAGCAACAAATACTGTGAATGGACACAATAAATGAGGACCTAGATGAAACCTGCCATACAGCTGTGAAAATCTGAAAATTCTCTTTCACTATGGCTATGAATTTACATTAATTTATCTTAAATAATTGCTCTATGTTGTTATTTTGTGATTAGTCATTGGCTCCTGTATAAGCCAGCACAAATGAAACCAATGTAGGTAATGAATCAGGCAGCAAATATCTACAAAAGAATAATCTTAACAAAAATGTTAAAAGACCAATATTGTAAAGAAAGTCTCTGTCTACACAAATCAAACAGGAAATACTCTTGGAAAAATCTGAAAATGAGTACAAGCGTTACTGACTCTTACTCAGAGCAAAGAATTATTGATCCTTGCCTCCTTCTATTGATTTTATGTCACTTCAGTGATTTAATCATGTTTTCTTTGTTATCTCTTTGCAGTCTTTCTTCCATTGTCTGCTATGAAATCTCAGCCAAGGCCTTTCAGCCTGTGGTGAATCAAAATAACTTTGCCTTCCATTTGCGCTGTTTTATAGAAATGATTAAACAATCAAGTTGAGGTGATCCTTGCACAGGATTGTACAGTATAAATGCATCTCTGAAAAATGAAAATGCCTCCTTCTTTTCCTTTCTTGGGGAGTCAGAAAGGTTGAGAAATGCTTTTGCAGACAATCCAGTGCACAAACCTGTGCAAAATGGTCTAAGGCTTCACTTTTGCATTAGTCCATCTATTAGTTTCTTTATAAAATACTCAAATTGTGTTAGAGCTTCTGGCCACTGAAGTCTATGGGAAAAAATTTGCATGTGGGAGAGAGAAAACTTGCATCTTATTAAAGCAGTGTGTCTGCTGCCATGCAAACTTCTTTCCAAGATAGTACTGTGTTTTTACTACAAAGTGCCCGAATTTTGCTTTCAGGATAAGGGCTGCAATGAAGAGAAAGATTTTGCCTAATTTTTGACTTATGTTTAGAAATACACATCTATGTTTTCATTATTGTTTTGAAGTAAAAAACCCCCTCAAACCTAGAAAAGCTAATTTGTTTGAAATAATGAAAATAAGCCACATATTAATAGGCATATGCAGTGAGGCAGATATTAAAAGGGCAGCATGTAGATATCCAGTGCTCTACAGTTCATTGTTTTCAGAATATCCATATTGATTTCTCTCCCAATTTCATTAGAATACACTTTACACACGTAGTTGCGCACAACTGGCACAACACTGTTGGTTCTCTCGCGTGCGCTTTAAATTGTTAATGTTGGATGTTTCTTAATATCTGGGTCTGTTTCCATAATGGAGTACCTTTCTCACCCTTTGTATTAAGATTCCACTTAGAAAGGGTTCAGAGAGGTTTAATATAGAGTCAGTGGATTTATGAGTGTGTTACATACATAATTATTATAGATGGTTATAAGCACATCAAAAGGAAATGTAATAGATGTTTGTGAGCTCTGGCTAAATGAAACCTGTTGGACTCTAGCAACTGAATTACCATGTATTAAACCTACCTTAATAATCGATTATAGCCTTATTATAGCTTTTAAAATAATGCTCAACTATTTTTTCCTCCATTTGAATCTGGACTTTTTAACCTAATCTACAAAGGCCATAGTAAGTTCCCCACTTGGAGAGGACTGTATTGCCAGTGGATGGGATTTACAGAATATTTTTCAGGTTTACAGCACCCAAAGGTGTACTCTGTGCAAATACATTTTTTGTCAGTTTAATTCTTTGTAGACCAAAAAGCTGAAAGAATCCATGGGATCTTTTTGAGTACAATGGACCATGCAAACTTTTCATCTCCCCTTTTGAGCTGTAGTAGAAAATATGTAGAAAAGTGTCTTGGGGACTGCTGAAATTCTGCCCATCAATATGTTTTGTCTTAATGCGATGTGGCAACCCAGTTGTCTTTCCAGTAGACATCTCTGGCAAACAAAAGGTCAAATTGGAGGCAGAAATCAGAGTGGGTGGGAAAAAAAATCAACACATAAAAATGCCACTGTGCTACTTGTTGCCCTATGACAAAGATAGTGTGGGAGGACAGATTGGGAATGCAAGTGAGACCTTCCCTGGGCATCCACAAGTTGTTCTCTGCATCAACCCAGCACAACTTCTGTGTTCTGGTTACAGCAAGTGCTGTAAGCCCTCAAATATAAATAGTTACTGGTGACTCACCCAATGTAATTGTTCAGCTATGTCAGTGGGACGTGAGGGTGGCCTTATGGGTAAAGGCATGGCTTTCAGGCAGGAAGTGCACATTTTATTCCTGCCACTAGCCACAAGATAAGTCATAAGGAATTTCTTCAATCTTTCCATTTGTAATTTTGTGAAAAAATTTTACCCTCTTCAGAGCAGTATTGTGAATTCATCTGGGGTCAACAGAGCATCTACTTGCCTATGGCAAGGCTGCCAAGGGCTGCCAGGGCCCCACTGTCCTCTTTGCTTGTGCCAGAGTCTCGAAGTGCTGGACTGGGTACTGTTGTTGCTGGCAGGATGGAGCTGTAGCAGCTCTCCTGCTGGGAAAAAGGAACATCCCTCTTAGGAAGAAGAAGGCACAACTACCTTATTTCCTTTCACCGTTGCAGATCAGCAAGCCCAGATCTGCCCCAGTCCCTGGTGCATCCATCTTTTCTGGAGCATTATTTACCATGCAAAAGCATCCCTGCCTACCTCATGCTCCTGCCCTTCATCCTAGTTACAGGAATATGTGATTTTACAGGTGGTGCTGCGGAACCTTGTGCTAATTCAGGTCAAACTCATTTGCATTGTGACCTCTTGAGACCTTAGTCTTCCTTGGGTGCTTAAGGGACTGCTGCATTCTGGAAAAGCAGATGCCATATAAAGTTATCCAGAACAGATAGGAGCTATAGACTATAATTCTTATTTTCAAACACCTCTGGAAAAGTATAAATTAAATAGCACTGTAGAACTGTTCCTCTTTTACTGGGAAAAGAGGCTTCGTTTGTTAGGATTTTACAGCTGCTCATTATGTGTGCCTATGATTACTTAAAATTGTATAGACCACAGGGCAGCATTTGCTTGTAAACCTCAATCTCCTTTTCAGAAGGACAGGGTCACTCAGATGTTGAAGTCAGAAGTCAGTCTTTACTGCTCTGTGTTTCAAAGCCTGTATAACGTGGGCCTGAGCGAGGAGAGAGAGCCCACGCTCTGCAAGATGATTACACAGAGAAGCCTGAATCAAAAGTTTTGAAGTTAAATCATCAACTGCATCCTTGTCCATTTGTTCAGGGTAAAGTAGGATTTAGCATATAAGAGTATGGAGATTATGAAAAACTCCCTCATTCAGAGCCTTGTTCAGAGTTTTAGGTACAGTTAGGTTTTGGTTAAGTGCAGAGAAAAATGGCAGCTGATTTAATTTGCACTTTCTTCAAGCTGAGACTCCCTTATAACTGAAATTTGCTTTCATTTTAGGCGTGTGTAGTATACGTCCCCTGCACATGTTCTCTCCTCATGCCTCACTACTTCTGAAGGGTAAATTCTGAGCTTGGAATCACATAAGCAGAAAACCATGACCCAAGGAGGAGCTTTGCCTTGTTCCAAAGCAGGGTTCAAACTCCCTCTTGTTTCTTGCATGTTTGATATCAGATCTTCAGGGGAAGCGTTTCAATAGCAACCCACAGCTTACTCCCATATATTCAACAATTGGGTTATTGACAGTGTTAGACTGGAGTAATAGATAAAAAAAGGGCAAATATTTTCACAGTGCAATAGAGAGTGCAGTTCTATTGTGAAGCTGAACTTCTCTCATACAGAGGAAAGATGTGATATATAGCGAGAAAGGCTCACAGTGCATGTATCTCTCTGCCTACCCTAAAAGGCTCCTCACTTGATGTAATGTCTATATAGGTTCTATTTTTTGCAAGTTCATTTCTGCAGCTACATCCTGGTATCGAGTTTTGTTATATTATACTGCTGCACTAACACTTACACGTTTGTTTTTGCTGATGAACGTCTCCTAATATTGAGTTATGTATCAGGCTATTGCAGGAAATCTGAGTGAAGATGTAATATTTCACATGCTTGCCTTAAGAGGAAAGAACTGCTAATATCATGAATAATTTCTCACAATAGAGATCCAAGCTGTCAGCTCCAACTATAATATCTGGGCCCCTAGGGAACTCAGGTTTTCATCTGGAGGTGTACAGATACAAAGGAAAATTTGGCAGTGTTATCTTGACACTGGTGGAGAGTTCTACTTCCTTACTCCAGAGTTCCGTTAAATACATCAATAGATACACGATATTATGAATTTTTAAGCACCTCTCCAGAGACAGTACTTAATACAGAATATTTGAGGACTCAGCCACTGCAGGATTTGTTTGGTGCTTCAGAAATTTTTCTGCTGGATAAATTTCTGTGGGAGTAGAGTTCGGCCCTTTATTTTAATCTGTCTTCTTTCAAGATGAATGTGTTTGTTCTTAAGATCCAGGTGACACAGGCAGATTCTTTAGGCATCTCCAGACACCATGGCTGGAAGATACTATAAATTTGTTTTAAAGGGTAAGACTGTTTGAGCATTGACAAAGATGAAATGAAATTTTCTACTGTTTCTCAATGTTCTTACCATTCTCCTTAAAAAAAAAAAATCACAGTTGCACAAAGAAATTATTTCCCTTGTGAGGACAAATATGAAGACCTTGTGTTCTTAAAGGGAACATGAGTACAGAACAAGATGCTGGGACACCATCATCATGGACTCAGAAATGCTGTTGTAGGCTGGATTTCTCTGAAATGACTTAAATGTGAACAACTCAAAACTGCTTTCTGCCCCACTTCTGAATAGGAGACAGGAGAAACCTTCAGCAAGAAATGGGGTGGATTTTGCCTGGTGGGGTCTGCAGTTGAATCTAACAGCTCCCTCAAACCCTTCAGAAGACAAGGGGGCTCTGCAGAATGTTTTGTGGTTAGAGACCTTTGTGCTCAGAAAGTTTCAGAGGCAGGGTGGAAGAGTCCAACAGTTGTCATTTGACAGCTCACAGGATACTGAAACCATTCTTACTCTGTGTACATACAAAAACAGAGACCTCTGTCATTTGAAGAGATTGAAATAAAAAAGAATTTGCTTAACTTTCCCTGGTAAAGGTCTTGCTCTGCAATCTGAGGATTGACATATCCTGGCATCTCAGTAGGGGAAGGGATTCTTTTTAATTGTGTGACTTAATAGTGTATAAATACAGCCCCAGCATTAAGCTTACTATATGGTGTTAATTATGTCAGAATTCCTTAAAACAATGACATTCTTCCCAGTGCTAAGGTTGAATAAGAAGAACTAGTTGTTAAGGCTGGGGAAAAAGGCTGTTTCAAAAGTCAATGTCTTATCTTGGTATTGGGCATTGCTTTGCTTTCAGCCTGTGGGTCTGCTGCGCAGCTGATGTAAATGTGGGATATTTTTCATTTGCTTGCACCAGCTTATTCTGGAACTAGCTGCTGTATTTAAAAACAAAACAAAGCACTGATGATTGTATTTTTGGTGCATGTACAGAGAGCATGTGAAAATAAGCAAAGAAAATTAGCTTGCAGCTAAATTTAAAGAAAATAATACTCAGAGGGTGGTAAGCAGGAATACACAGCACTTCTGTGAGGCAAAATCTTTGCACTCTGATGTAAAGAGCATCCAAGGAGAAAATGGTTAAAGAGGCAGCAAGACTCATTGGAGAGGCCGGTGACCTGCAGACAGGCGCTCAGAGGCATCTCACATATCCTCATGACATTTCTTGAGCTAGCAAACATGGCAAAGCAAAACCAAGTTTGCAATTGGCAGGTAAATAACGGCTGTATTTAAGCTAATTTATTACCTCAGGTATTTCTGTGTGTCAGTGTAGGCTTTCAAGCTAGACTTAAACTGCAAAATCAGATACTGCCAGTAGAGCTGGTGTGTTAGAACTGAAATTATGGTGCAAATTATGTTTCTGTCCACTCACCCCAGGCTCCCCGCCTGAGTCACTGAGGTCTTGTCAGCTGTATAAAAAACTGTTTATAGGCTCAGAGAGTCTAATTTGGGCATGTTAAGCATCTCTGCATAATGATATCTGGTGCTTGATCTGAGTGTTAAGATGAACCTGTGTTCAAGTTTGCATGGGATAATATCAAACATTTGTCCACTTCCTAGGGTATTCCAAGACTGTCCTCAGGGTGTCCAGCCAAGCAGATGTGTTTGAGCCATATGTTCTGGCTCTTTTTGCCAATCCAGAAATGCACATCTCTGAAAGATTCATGGTTTTTTGATTTGGCCTATCAAAATGTGTTTGATACCATAGCGCTGTCTGTTTGGAGTTGCCTTCTTGTGACAACTGCATGCATTTGCTTCCAGATTAAACCTTGTTTCGGCAGATTTGCTAACAGTTGTGATGTATTCTCTTTCACATCGTCAGGAGGCTGCTCATGAGTTGGAATAAGAAAGATAGCCTATGCAAAAATTGCTCCTTTATGCAGGGAAGGGTAGTCCCTCAGGAACGGCAAACAGAAGCGTTCAAAACAGGAAATATCTTCCTCTTATTCATAAAACATAGAAGTTGTCCTAAAATGTAAAATCTGGATTCACAGTGGGGAGTTAGGCTTCTAAGCACTATTGATTTAACAGGAAAGAAGGGCTGGTACCTGGATAGATTTAGCATTATGGCTTACATTAAGCAAAACATGCCTAACTGAAAGCAAGTGCCTTATCCCATCGCAATCAGCGGGATGTAAGTACGTGCTTGTGCTAGACACAGAGGAAGAGACTGCTGAATTGGTGCCTGAGCAAGGGACAAAACTGGTTTATTTATAAGCACTCTATTTATAGCTTTTGCTGTGTTGGAATACACTAATTCATTTTAAGTGCTCTATCTCTGTGAATGAGCTCATAGCTCTCGAGAAGGTGAAGTTTTCTTTCTGTGCTGCCTTTTCTGATGTGGTCCTGCCTTCACTGAATAGGTTTGAACTGCTCACCATGGCAAATGCCACCTAGGAGGTAAGCAAAGAAATAGTCAGGTTGTGTAGCAACCTGTTAAACTGAGAATATGCACTGGAAACACACCAGAAATCATTTTTGCCATGAGAGAGGAGGGCCAGCTGGGCAGATGTGGGAAGGCTTCACTGAAGAGATCTTGGTGCAAGAGGAGCAGCTTATGATGCAGGACCCATCCATGGAAATATACTGGAGGACTGCAGGGCCAAAGTGAGCCCAGGCACCCAACGCAGAGCACATCTCCACACTGTCTATCACCACAGGTTTGCTGGGTTTGGGCTGAGGCAGCAGAAACTACTCTTATTTACAAAGACATTCACAAAAGCCTGTTTGATAAAGCCTCTGCCTGCACTCGATGATTTGGCCCCTAGATAGCAAGATGTGCAGGCTGCAGCACAGTTCTGCTGAGCACACCTTGCCTGTCGAGGCAGCTGAGAGCGGGCTCAGTCCTGGGAGAAGAGCAGCGCCTCGGTGTGAGATTGGCTGCACGGAGGAGGCCATAAGGACAGCCTGCTGATGAGCAGCACAGAGAAGCCCTTCACCTTCAAGGGGCAGAAAATGCAAAACCAGCTGAAGCTGAGGCTGGAGGAGGTGCAGGGGATTTCAGGATTTCTCTTCCTTCCCTTTAAACAAGAACTGCACATGAAGCCATTGTTCACATCCCCAGGGACCTTCATATGAATTTCAGGATATGTACTTCAAAGGACACATCCCTGGAAGCAGGAGGAGGTGTGTTTGTGTGGGGCAGGCTCCTGACTTGCGCCTCTTTCAGGGAGCTCTGAGTCATTATTTGATCCTGGTGTGCGTGGCAGAGGCGGTTCTGGGTCGCCCCCATGTTTCAGGCTCAACTCCTTCCTCATTTGTGGTCCTCTCCTAACAGCATCTTGAATTTCCAGTTTGACCCTTGTCTAAATTTGAAACTGGACCAACCTGTCGAATCTCATCCCCAAGCCAGACAATCCCTAAGAAAATCCCACAGTCCTACTCTATCAGAGGACATGTTTTTCGGAAAGTCCTTGTGGACAGGTTGCCAGAGATGCCACCAGACAAGGAGAGGACAAGCAAGTGGAAACAAGTGACAGAATTATATGTGGATTTCATGATACAACCACCATCTTGCGTTTATAAATCATACAGCTTCACCCTGGATTGTTTTCTCTTAAGTCCTGAGCCCGTAAAAGGGAGTAAATTAGACATGGCAAAACATGTACTTTTCCCATTCTTGTTCTTTTCTAGAAACAGTGAGAAAGCAAAGGTTAAAAAGGGATCAATATGTGTATATATACATATAAGAGTTTGCTATTTATTTTTAAAAAATTTTATTACAAGTTTAGCTAAAGTGGCCTTCTCTTATGTTTCTCTCTTGAACACAAAGGAAATATTTTCAGGAGCACAGAGGATTTTTTTCAATGCAACCTGCTCTTGGCTTTATCTTTATTTTCTATCAAGTAACTGAAAACGAAACAAAGATCTCAGACATAGGTACATCTTTAAGAGAATTTGCTCACTCTTAACTTTGTTTGAATGGGTAAACCTCCTCACTGTTTGCCCTTAGAGCTATTCCAACAGAGAGCTGTTTTATCAACACTGGCTGCTCAGTGAGGAGAGGCATTTTCTTCCACCTTCAGAGCAGTTTTCTATGCCCCTATTGGGGGGTGGGAAGTTGACCTTATGCGGACCCTCAAGACAAAACCAGAGGTTTTAAGCAAGTGAAGAATAGGCAAACACTAGCCAGCAGTTGCCATATACAGAGTACACTGCTCAAAAATCCCAGAAATCTCACTGATAGAGCATTACCCTGTGACTGGATAGTGCTTCTCCCCTTGTAATTTATACATGTGTCAATAGAAGATTACGCCTGTAAGTACAGACTTGGCAAACTCACTTCTAGTGTTTATTAGGGAATTTTAGGGGAGAAAACGAAAAGAAGTATTGCAGGTATTTTCGCCAGTCATGGTGCCTTGGAATGGTGAAACTGCCTCCAGAGCTGCTTTGTAAAAACTCTTATACAATGAGTTTAAAACAACAGACAATTTTCAGATCTTTGTGGAGAGTGATCGTAGCTAAAAGCTTAATGCTAAAATTCATAGAGAATGAAACCTGCAAGAAATGGTCTGCTTGTAGTTATTAGTTGAGCAAAAGTCTCTAAATTTGAGTATCTCTGAATTTTACAAGGTGTGAGAACCAGGTCTGGATTCTTCTGACTCATAACTCAGGGCATGAGAAATCATCAACAATTAAATGGTGGGCTTAAAAATAAAGCTAATACCCGCACTGCCCAGATGTTTTGTCTCAAGCCTGTTGGGAACAGGTTCAAGATAAACTGAATTATTAGTAGTTTCATTATTATTAAACTACTATTTAAACTGTAGCAAGAATGTCCACAGACATTTTTGCAATGATTTAATGAAAAAAAATTAGGGAAAAAAGGTGTGGTACACCTTCTGGTCTTTTCCCAGAAATGGGTTTGTGGTGAGGGCACTGGAAAGGGTTTTAGGAAATCTTGGTTCTTTTTCTGGCTCTGCCAAGTCATTTATTCTCTCTGTGCTTCTATTCTGTTCCATTCAAGTAGCTGCAATTAATAAATCTCTGCCTGGCGTGCAGCAAGGGTGAAACCCTGTGTGCTCAAAGACTACATGATGTGGACTAGGAAAAACACAAACACAAAGGTGAAGTTTTTCAGCATTCTAGGTGTTTCCATCTAAAATATTCCAAAACCTGGACATTTAAAAGGCTCTGTCAGAAACTGAAGTAGCCAGCTGCATGGATATGTTTAATTCTGCTGCAAGAAAGTGCTGAGAACTCTGTTGTATTGCAAATGCCATCTCACAGCAATCCAGGAAGGACTGGCAGCTTGGTGTTCAGATGCCATAAATCAGGGATATTCACACACTTTCACATAAAAAAAGAATTCAGATTTCTGTATTTGAAGCTTTCTCATGGATGTGAGGATTGCTCAGTAAATTCCATTAGTTTTTCAATGTATTTCAGGGGCTCACAGATTATATTTAACAAAAGATTACTTATAAAAATAATTACTTCAGCATTCCTAAAAAGGGAATTCTTTCTAAGTTGATTTAAACATTAAAAAGTTAAAACCCCCGAGCTGCTGAAGTACATTTTCATCTTCATCCTGCAACCTTAATTTTAAAAATCCCAAAGCCAGCTTAATTGTTCCCATCATTTTAATTTTTTCATTACTGAATTCCAGCATACATAATGCAAACATGGCAGTGCTGTGATCTAGAAAGTGCAACTTGCTCTTCATTCAGCTGAGGTGACGTAATGTGCTGCTCAGCCTTGCAGCTGCATTACATAAATATTATTAATGATGAAATGTGGGCAGGGTGCTAAAGTATTCTTTTAGAGTAATCCAAGGCAATATCAGTGACAAGGTTTTTTTAGACGTTATCTAAAATATGGCAGATGAGTTCTCTATCAGGAATAATGTCTTTCAGGAGACCGGATCATATATTGGTAGTTCTGATTTTATTCCATCTGCTGGTCAAAAGTATAGAGAGAGATGTCTTGTTATGTGGAATCCAGCCATGCCCATTCGGGGATGGGGGTGTGGTTTGCTGCAAGGTATTTCCATGCAGCAGTGAATAAAATGCCTTTTTCCCCAGAGTTTGCATAATATTACAGATAGCCATGCAAACACAGGCTGTACTGCCATCAAAACTCTTAATCAAGGGCCTTACAAAACTCTCCCCAAAGTCAAAGGAATTTCGGAAGCAGTTCATCTCAGCCTGAGCTAGACATTTACAATATGCCAGATGAACTGGTCCCTTTGCATTTGGAAGCAGGCAGAAAACAGGTAAGCTGTGCATTGTGTCTGAACTGGTTTGGTGGGAATTTTTAGCTTTCAGGTCTTCTATGTGAACTCTTGCTCCTACAGAAATTGCTTTATGGTCTTTGTTGACTATATGGAGGAAATGGGATCTTAGATCTAAAGGGCTCATTTGAAAGGCATGTATATGCTCAAGTATTCACACATCACACACACAGACAATAAAATCCAAAGTTTGAAAACACATTTTCAGAGCCTTCGCCATCACAGTATCACTGAAAAGATGCTGTCAGCTCACGTACTCTAAACCTCAGCGTTTTATCTCTCTGGATTTACAAAACAGAAATAATGCCAGGAAAGCATTCATTTTCTGTTAGATTTTATTATTTTATTTAGTTGGGACAATGATGAATAGCAGAATCCTCTGTCTTTTTGTTCACAATCTTTTTCAGTCACTGCAGATTTGATTTCAGGCTGCACTAGGTGGTGCTCCTTCAGACCAACTGCTTTCAATGGGATTTTTTTTTTAGTCAAATCACGTCTCTTGCTTTAAGAATTTGCCACAGTGGGTTGCTGTTGTTTTTATTAATATAAATCAAATTGCTAATGTCCCCTTAGTGCTGAGTAGAGGAAAAAAAAAATCTTTGTTTTGAAACCGAGCTCAATCAAACACAAATCCCACTATGAATTGAGGAACGAAGGATTACAGCAGCCATATGTTTATAAATGAGTAATAACCTTTACATCAGCAGAGTCCTTCACCAGGAACATCACAGATGGCGATATTTACAGTAGTTCTCTCTGAAGGGCTGACACCTAGGGTGGGTGAGCCTCCCTTAGCACAAGCAATCTTAAAATGGCAATTTCTGACCTTCCAGGCCGGACAATGGAGGAGTTTCATTTTTCCAGAGATTTTTTGCCTCCCTTCTGTCATCAGTTTTGCCACGTTGTTTAGTGACCTTCCGGCACTTGACCAGTCGGCGATTTTCAGAATGCAGGAAAGTGTTCATGGGAAACAATGCCAACCCAAGTGCCAGCTTTCCTCAATACCCTGCTTTTGTATTTCTACAATCCAAAACCTGTAGGAGTAGCAGAGATATAACGCCGCAGCAAGTAGGACTCTAAAACAGCTATTGAAAATTCATATGTTTTGATGAGATAGCACATAAAACAGTGACTGGCATCAGGCCACAGCATGATTGCAAATGTTCATATTTGTTGGCAAAAACGAGTCTTCTGTGACCTCCCAAGGTCACCTCTCCAGATTTCTCTCTCTGATTCATCAGTAGCAGTTTTGTCAGTGTGTGCAAGCACACAACTATGAGCTCTTCTCTTTCTCTTCTCCTGGCTGAGTGCCACTTCTGAGCAATAAAGTTTCCGGAATTGCTTCTGCATATTGCCTGTGACACTTGCCCCACTCTGGCTCCCACTGCTTGCAGAGAGATGGCAAGAGAGTGAGCAAAAGCTCACCCACATGTGACATCAGAAAGCCAGCCGGCGTCTGGAATGCCATGCAGCCGACAAAAATGCTGTGAATTTGGGTGTCTGAAGATCGAGGAATTCTATCCCAGGAGGAACAGTGTTTTCTGAGGAGGGAAGGGGATCTGGATGTGCTTGAGGTAAACCAAGATTCTCGGCTTTCTGGAAGATGCCTGAGGTGTTTGGTCTTGTTCTGGTCAGGTTCTGCTGAGTTCCAGTCTCAGTGCCCACCAGGGCTGTGTTCTCAGTGGACAGGGGCCAGGGGCAGTTCTGAAGCCTCAGCTCCCCAGCCTGCACTTTTGTTGCCTTTGTGGGGAGGTCCATATTTCTATCCAGTCCTTGGACTGTCCCTTTTCAGTGCTGGTTACCTTAAGATGAGGCACTGAGTGCAAATGACCAGGTGGTTCCCAAATCCTGGGTTAGCCGGTGGGCACAGACCCTGCCTGGACAGTAACACCCTCTGGAATGTCCAGCCTGAACCATCCACTTCTCTCTTGGAGCTGAGCTTGCAGGAATCAAGTCCTGGCCTCTGCCCTTTTCCCCAGGCACTGCAGCATTTTAGCCCAGGGCATTCGCTGTTTTAACCCTGTTTTTAAGTCCATTGGATGCTATTTACACCTTCCCTCATCAGTGACACACCATTTATCTCTCCTTCACCATGGTGAGGGGATCACAAAATGGATCTTCTGACTCCAGCTGTACATTTCCATGGTCATTTCATCCACATTTAATCCAGATCTGGGTTCCTTACTGTCCTCTATGCCTCAAGGTAAAGCGCTGGCCCTTTCCAGTGAAATCAGCTAAGTAGAAACACCATAACTGCCACAGGTCCCCTGATGGTACCTTTGACTCCTCCTGCAGGGTTTCAGATTTAATGACTTGGAATGGGTAGCAGATACTAATGGTTTGCACATCTGTTACACTGCAGCTGGAGAGTGTGTTCCTGTGTTAGAGGCTTGTTTTCATGTACCGAAAGTAGATGGACAAAAATAAAGGCTCATTAAATATTGAAAAGAAAGGTATCTTTTTTTAGTCAGAATCTATGTCTCTTCTAAAAATCAAAGTTTATTAAAAAAATATCTTATGTCTTCCTTCTGATATGAAAGGGTCCTCTTTGCCAGTGGAGTATGTCTGGTTTTTTAGGTTGTCTCTATTTTGACTTCAGCCACTCATTGAACTATTCCACATTGTGGATTTTCTTTTCTCTCTTTTCTCCTTGCCCATTTTACTTAAAAAAACAAAGCTACCTTGATTCCTGGTGTATTGGAGGAAGTAAGGAGACATCCACAGAAGACAAAGACAACTGTAAAGGAAGCTTCCTTTACAGGTTTTCCAGTCATCTCAATAGAAAGATCTTATATGACTTCCTCCATCTTAAATATACACCTATAAAATACTCTGGAGGACTTCATTGGCAGGAAATTCAAACATGTGCTGCCCTTTTCTGCTATTCCAAAGATCCAATTAAAAAAGTGTTATCTATCTGTTGAAACCTCTCACGTCTAGAATGTACCAAACAACAAAACTTTGCTAAATCACTGCCCAGAAGATGAGGCCCTCACTTTCTCTGCTCCTCTGATGAAAAGAGAAATCACTGGGTTTTGCTTTGTATTTTGAGACCTTGTAGTGTTATCTTCTTTGAACCTTCAGCACTCTTTGTTTTTTGCCATTGAAGTGACACTTCAGGGACAGCTGTCCTCACTAAAGTTCTCATTTTCCTACTATTACATCATTGTGTGCACAGAGAACCTAAATATATTTGAGAAAGTGGCCTTTCTTATACTGGTATGAACAGGAAAGAATGAAAATGAAGTCAGATCCTTGAGAACCTGCACTGGAGTAAACAAACACAACAAAATTATTACCGTGACAATCAAGGAGGGCAGCCTGAACTCAGCGGGAGCTATCCATATCCATCTGAGCACAGGCTTTGACTTGCCTTAGCAGCAAACTTTAGAGGTGAACTTGACCTTGAAAGTTCAAGGGTGCTGTGATTTAAAGTTCTATTTTGATCTCATCTACACTCACAACAGCCCAACAACTTCTGTTTTCCTCTCTTTGCTAAAAAGGTCATAACTTGCCTTGGTTTTCAAAAGTCTGCTCTTTTCTTGCAAGAAAATAGGTAGATAAAAATAGGAGAAAAGAGAACTGCAAATGATAGAAAATATAGGGTTTATGTTAGAGAAAATAATGCTTTATCACAATAGCCAGTTTTCTTTCACAGACCTTGTTTTTTTCCTTCTGTTTGTACAGCAGACAGAAGATGGAATGGGACTGACTGTGAACAGGAATATAAAGGTATGAACAGATGTAGGACTTTGTGAACTGCATGGGGTAGGAGTCTTGATTAGTGTTGCTGAGTAACAGACTAATTCCTTTAGCACTTTCCCGTAAACATGTCTGACTGTTTCTGCAGGCAGGGGCTTTAAACTGAATGCATAACTCGAATTCTGCCTCTCTTTTCCATGTGAGCTGACATCATGTGTTCCTTCAGCCCAGTCCTTTTTTCTGCTGTACCTGCCCTTTCCCTCAGTGGGGATTTGTGCCCCAGAGTGCCTTGCAGGACCAGTTTGCAAAGGCTGTGTGATCACAGCAGAGCTTTGCCTGTGTTTGCTTCCATCCAGAGATCCAGGGACACAGCGGGTCTGGACGGTGCCATGGAATTGGATGCTGCGCAGGTGCTCAGGTTTCCAGTACTGAAAGGGTTAGGGCTGCCTCCACTTCTGCCAACAGGAACCCTCCCATTGATTTTTCACTAGCAGCAAGTTCAGGCCCTTCCTCAGGAAGTTACTGACACAAGTATCAGCGTTGGTAATAGTGGCCCTGCAGCAGATGGAGTGCTTCAATTATCTTGGGCCCGTGGTGAATGAGTGCTATTGACAGCTGCTGCAAAATCCATAGCAGACTGAGGATGCACAGACAATTATGATATCACTGGTAAACATATGGCAGGATTGGATCTCTTGAAAAACTACAAACTTGGGCTCTGCTGGCCTTGGGTTTGGTTCAGAGCCAAGTTCTATGTTGGACTTCAGTCACACAGCAAAATCCCACAGGGGTGACAAACCAGGGTCTTAGCGCCTTGCTATCTGGAGCTCACTCTGCCTTTGTTGAATATTGTCTCTGGGTGTTATTGGTGTCTATTTGGTGTGGGGAAAAGGAAAGTTTGTTTTCCTATACTGCTGCTAAAATGTCTGTGTGTATTCCTTTCAACCTGTTTAATTCACCTCAATACACACAGTACTGCCTACAGAAAACTCTGAGCAGATCCGTCAGGAGAATGCATTTTTCCACTAACCAAGCCAAGGAGGCAGTAATATCTATTATTTTAGCCCAATGCCTGCAGTTCATATACCAGCCAGTGAAACAGGAAGGCAGAGCTGCTTTTACCAGCTGCTCTCTTGCTGATTCCCGTCTCTCCTTCACAGCAAAATTATGGTGGCTTTGGGAGTACCCTGTGGCCTTTTGCAACCACCTCCCATTTGCTTCATCTGTGGCTCTTAATATTTCTGGAAATGATGCTGAGGTAGTTGCACACCCACCTTCAACCTCCATGGTCCCTTTGGGCACACTTGTGGCTGTGCCACTGAATCTGGAGGGCTCAGGACCCCCAAGTCTTCACCAGGCCCAGTGCTTCAGAGAGTTCTGCCTCACTGTTCTTTCCAGACTCTGAGAAGGTGCCTCATAGAGCTGATGAGCTTTTATTTCACTCAATCCAGAAGAACAGATATAAAATGGGAGTCTCTTTCTCCATCTTTTTCTTTCTGGAAAGGATTTTGCTTTTTTCCTTTGGCATTATTAACTATATATAATGATTAACAATTCAGTGTCCCATCAGCTTAGGGAATTAAAAAAAACAAACAAACAACAAAATCCACACTGGATAACTGTTTTTTTCTCTATTTGTTGAATTCACAATTTTAGCTGGTCCTGCTGCAACAGGCCATATTCAGAAGTCTGTGTATACCTTAGACAGCTGAGAGTAAAATTTGCTCTTCACATACACTTTAATCTCCTATCATTTCACATCTCAGTGCCTCCCCGGAAAATGCACTGATTTTCATTCTTGCTGTATTGTCTGTAACACTTACTTATCTATTGTCAGCTGGTAAAGTTATGAGATCAAAGACTCAAGGAGGCAACTATTACTCTAAAATATTAGAAATATAGCCTGAGTGATCTTATCCAATTCTCTATTGTTCAGTAATTTGGGAGAGACCTTTGGATCCTATTATCTCTGTTGTCATTTTAGGTTTTTTAAATGCAAACTTGTTTCTTAAACATTATAAATTATGATACCAGGTGCAAGCATTTCTTTGCACAGACCACTCTCTGAAACACATCTTTAATTGTATCAGATTATGTTTTTATTTTGTTTTTAATAAATAAAAATATGTGAACACACCTACATAGGCAAGGGATGTATGAGCTTGTTTGCTTACTTTGAAACCCACTTACATGCAGAGAGTTCAAAAGCTTGAGTCAGTCATCATGCTCTGCTTGGGGGAGGCTGAATAAAGAGGTGATGAGGGGTCAAAGAGGGAAAAAAATCTAACCAAAATGGCTCTGTAGATGACCACAGTAGATGTGAGAGTGTGTATTTGCACTGGACTCATCAGAGATATCCCTCTTTGTCTGGACGAAGCATTTGATGTTGTTTAAATAATGGTACCTTATCTTGGCTACTAATATGTGGCATCTCTTTCCCCTTTGTTCATGGCACAAGGCTTTCCTCTGGTTGAAAACAGGAAAGGGATTACTGGCAGACGAGAACTACCTTTAAAGGCCAGAGAAAAAGGTTTGTAAATTCAAACAGTGTTTGATAGAAGTGCTTTGCCAGCTCAGACCATCAGCCATGTCACTGTGGAGCACAAGTCACATGACATTTCCCTTCACCCACAAAATCAGAAGAGTCTTTTACCATACAATTGCATGGTCAGGTTAGCTCTCCCCTCTCTGTGAGACTTGTTCTCTCCAGCCTCTTCCAAACAACAGAGGTGTGGGCCTAGCCTGCTGTATAGTATTTTATAGACCTTTCTTTTTAAGAAAAGAAGAGTGTGGGGGAAGAACAAAGGAATATCCTGCTTTTTGGGCCTGAGTCCTGTCACACTGAAATCTGAGGAAAAGCATAGATTATACAATGTTTTCAAAATGCAGTAAGTAGATGTGCAAATAATAATAGTAATAAAACCAATAAAACCCCAATTTGAATCCCCAAGCCAACACAATCAATATAAATATATAAAGCATTTGCTAAAACAAACTCAGAAAGAACCGGAAGAACTGGAGACAAAAGTGGGAAAAGATGTGTGCCCAGAAGACCATGGCACTGCTTCCCTGCAAGGCAATGCCTGCCTCTTTTTGGCATTGTGCATCATTTATATGGTAGCTCATGGCTCATCTTCCTCTTAGGAAGCATGTAGGGATTCAGCATAACTGATTGTTTGAGATTTGAGATTGTTTGAGACTGTTTGAGGTTTGAGATCCTTACCAAAGTCATATTAGCAAAAGCACCAATCTGATATAATAAAAATGTTCTCTTCCATCTGGGGTCAGATTGCATTTGTTATCATTTAAATTTAAAATGAGGCTAGAGAAGATATAAAACCCTGATATTCTAGGAACTGACACTGCCCCAGGTCTGACTTTGAACAATTTATCGCAGAGACTAGAGTTGTCAAGGGATCAGTCATAGCCTGTAGCTGAAAGTCATAGACTGTGTCTAAGAGAAATCCAAATATGCAGGAGGAAAAAGAAAAAAAATCTATTATACTCTGTTTTTTTCTGTAAACATAAGATTCTTGTCCTTGTAGAAGTTTTAGCATTTCTCCAAAGCTCACTACAAAAAACCAGTAAATTATGCCCAGAGTGTAACCTGGGACCAGCAATGCACTTTTCCTGATTTTTGTGAATTTTTGTGGAAGGATGCTTGTATTAAGATTGACACTGTATCCACTTGATACTAAAGATGCATTTTCCTTATGAGAGTTGTTTTTGCTACTCACTGGTTCTAATGGTCTTATCACGTAAATGGTCACAAAGGGGTTTAGGCATAATGTCCCTATTAAGATGTATGAAAGATGTTCAAACCCCTTCTGGATTTACTTTTTTTTCCAGCCTGTCTGGCTGTAGATTTGACTGGATTCAAGTGCATTGATTTGCAAAGCACAGACAATCAGGATAACCAGAAATTGTCTGCACTTCAGGGCTTATTTTCCCCCTCAAATCCATTAACTTTAGGAAGACCTTCTAGGTGGGTAACTTCAGGGGAATAATAGACTTGTGAACTTAAAAAGAAGTTAACTCTTTGCTGAAGCAGTTAGCCAGGTGCTTTAAAACCCAGGAACTGAGCAACTGCTTTCAGTTTGGATTGACTGAACAGCGAGAGGAAAGGTCACACCATGCCAAGCTATGGCCCATGGAGAGCACCTTGTCCAGCCCCAGCACAGGAGGTGGTGTCTCTGCAGAGTCCAGGACATTTTCTCAACCCACCACCGTGGTCCCTGCACTTCTGAGGATGCACTTGAGTTTTTTGCAGGACCTGAGCGGCTCCAAAATGGGTGGAGTCTGCTGCAGAGACTTGGTGGATTCATTCCCAGAATTAAGTTGTTTTTTAACACTAGGACATTTATGTAGCTTATCCACTACACAAATGATGTTTTGTGTCACAATAATTTGCTTTGGGATATGTCTTTTAACCTCTCACGTGCTCAGAGGGGCTGGACACAGATAGTTTCTCCTCCGTCTCAGCTACTCCCCTGTGGATGCAGCCACCAGTGGGAAGGGGATCCCAGCTTGGTGCTCCTGCCTGGCCTTCTCCCCATCCACATGTCTGGACATGGGTGGAGATTCATTAACTCTGTGCTTCTGTTGGAATTCCTCTGCTGTGCCAATCTCTTGCTATCTGACCATTTCCAGCAAATTTATCTGGCCAGTCACGTAAAATTACAGCAAACTCTGACAAACTAGGGCAAACCATTTATTAAACTCCCAGATGAAACAATTTACCATTTCTACTACTATTTAAATACAAATGGCTTTTCTTGGATTCTGGTGAAAAACAAGGTAAGCTGCTGGACATACATCAATGACACATACAACTGCGGAGATTGGGTTTATGTCTTTTACTAAATGATGTCTTAGAAAGCACTTCTGTGTGGATTTCATTTCTTATTATGGTTTATGGCCCCAGAAGCCTCATGGGCCAGTGAGTGTGTAGCCTCCTTTCTACTTGACAGTACAAGACTGATACCCTTTACTTTACATGGATCAGGCCATGCTAAAACTGATACTTCTTCTATTGCAATATCTTTTTACCATATGACTGACAAATCCTCTCTGACGCTTTTTTTTTTTTTTTTTCCAGCAATCAGAAATGCTGCTGGATTCAGTTCCTATTTTTTTTTCCTTAACTTTATGAGTAACTACCTATTCCTGTAGCAGCGGCCACAGAAATCCCTCCTCAGCCCAGCGCTTCTGACAATGGCATGTAGCAGATATTTCGGGGAACAGTGTAAAAGCAGAGCGACTGTAGAGGGATACTTTATTCTGGCACACCCTCCCAGCAGTCTGTGCCTTAAGGGCACCCTGAGCCAGAGATTGTATCTGCATCTTTGCGTTTTGTAACGCTCGATGAATTTTTCAGCCAGGAATTTGTCTAATTGCTTTTTGAGCCCATTTATACTTTTGGCCCCTACAACATCCTGTGGCATTGAGTTCTGCAATTTAATTATGCATCATGTGAAAAAAAAAATTATAATCATTTATTTTGTTTTAAATCTGCATCTTGATATTTTTATGTGATACCCTTCCTTGATACCTCCTTTCTTAAACAGTAACTCATCAAGAACATACTATCCTTTTCTTATATTAAGAATGGTTTCTCTTTATATCTACAATCCTGCATTTATCAAATAAATTCCATTTGACTGTTCTCATCAACTGGTCTCTAATTAACATAAAAACCTTCAGCCATATGTCATAATTAGTTTTTGCTTTTAATTTTGATGGTGGTTTTTTCCGTCATTGGGTTTTTTCTTTTGGTCATGTTACTTCTCAGCTCCTTTTCCAGATTGTTTATTAATATTTTGAAGAGCAGAGGCCCTAGGGTGGCTCTCTGTGAAACTCCACTGATAACCCCCACCATGGTAAAACATGACCATACATTTCTACTCTCCTTTCCCCCTTTTGTCCAGTTATTGGTTCACACAAGAATTTCTTTACCCACAAACATTCACTTTCCCTAAACAGTCACTGAAGGACCTTGTAGGAAACTTTAGGGGTCTAAGTGCAATATGGGAACAGCCATAGTGGGTTTAACTTGGCCACCTGCAAAGTCATACTCTTGTTACACTTTCTAGGTATTCTTGCTGCACACTATGCCTTGAGGCTATTCTTTTTCCTCTTTAATATACTCATATTGCATGCTTACTTAGAATTTCTGGTTTGCTGGTGCAGCCAAGCCTGTTTAGTTCTAACTTTTGAAGCAAAATGGATTTTATAATTAAAGCTATGAGCTCTCCTTCATCTCCCAATAGATTCTGGCCTTTTATAGAAACTGTTTTCAGGTCCAGGCTGTTTACTGTCTGGATATTCAGAGTAACTTCCCTGGAAAGACAGTGGGCATGAAGAGGTATTGTTTCTAGATACACTGTGTATTTATAAGGAAGCTATATACTAGGGCTGAAAGGAGCCTCTTAAAAAGCATGTCAGGCGGCAGTACAGTGCCTGCTCCGCACAGACTTTGGGATGGTGCAGGAGAATATTCAAGGGGGAGAAACAGGGAGTGAGGTATGGGTCAGGAGAGGTGGAGAGCTCTTCAGAGAACAAGGGAAGGGAGTACTGAGAAGACAACTTGGGGCCAAGAATTAGCCTTTTTTTGGTGTGAATGGAATGGCTTCCTGTGTTTCTCTTGCATACTGGGAGAGAGGACTGGCAGTGACAGCCTTCATTAAAGTGGCCTGTGGGACTGGGTCCTGCTGTGCACACCTCTTCTGGATAGCCTCCAAAGGACATGGCAGATTGTCAGCTGCAGTGATGCAGATGATGGTACGGACTTTGGTGTTTCGCATTTTCCTGAGCCTCCAGCATCTTGTTCCGAGTGAATCAAAGGCCATACTTCACCTTTAGTCTAGAGGAATTCTGGGCTTGTCTGAAATCCTCCGATGGGCCTTGATTATCTGTGCAGGGCTCCATGAGTACAGGGAATATGCAGCATAGCCACAATCCAGGTGGATGGTTCTATGATTCTTATGTCAACACAATCCAGCTATGCATGTAATAGACAAAACTTGTATGTTGTATCTCAACAGAGCTCCCTCACTCCCAAATATGTGGTAAAAAATTCCTCTAAATTCCTCGCCTTCTTCTGTGTGCCACCATTTATTCATGCTTCTCTGGCTTGCCATAATTTCCAGAGGCCACAGGCAGGTATATGGCATCTCACAGCAGCACACACCTTCTGGCAGGCTCAGGGTCTCTTGACCCATCAGGCCTGGCCCGTTTCTGCACACAGTTCTTGGCAACAGTTGCCTTGATTTTTCATCCCTGAGGCCTTCTTAGAGGCATTGACTAAGCTGAAAAACTAGGGACAGAATTTTATGAGAAGACAGAAAATCTTGAATGTTCTGCTTTTCTTCCTCCATGGTGCCTATCCAGCAGTGAAAAGCATTAGTTTTTCATGCTGCCTATCTTTCCAGGCTACAAACATGATTCTCCTTTGACATTGATCATGAAAATAGTTCTGCTACATTTCTGCATCTCATCCTCTTTTTCCCACCCAAATAGAGCTGTCCTTTTCTTCTTCAGACATGGTCATTTTTTGTCTTCCCTTTGACCACAGGATATGAAACTGCTTCATTACTGCAAATTGACTGATCTTTTTTTTCAGAAAAATCTCAAACTCTTTGTCAATCTTTTTGTCTCTCAAGTTTCAGTAAGGTAGATATGTCTTTAAAATTAACTTCTATCATTTTAATTGAATTGGAATAAATGCCACAAGAAAAATAAAGTAACAATAGCAACAAAAAGAACCCTGTTAGCATGGTGAGTGAGTCGTTATCTCCAAAGCACATCCAGCACTATTTCTTATACAGTCCCTGGTTTAAATTCCAGGTGCAAAGCATGGGTAATCAAAAAGTTTTTCTTAACTCACCAGAACATCACATTCCAGACCTTAACTGTATGGTGACTGCAGTGTCACAACAGCTCTTCAGCTTTCAGGCAGAACAGTGAAATATCTTGGCCTACAAATTATCCAGAAACTGAGACCTTCTCTTCATTGCATCACATGCCTGTCCAACAGTGTCATTATTATTTATTTTATTATCACCTTCCTGTTTAACCTTCATCACCAGTACAGTGAATCCATCCTGCTGAATTTTTAGACCAGCATCTTGATACTACACCTGGAAGATGCAGGCTTGGGTTTTTGATTACATGGGAATTTCTCATGATTCAGCACTCAACCTTTGTCACTGGGACATTATTTCATCCTTGTTTTTCTCCTGTGCCAAATGCCTTTATCAAAGACCTGTAACTGTTTTTTTAACAGCTATTCAGCAACAAAGATCCTGTGTTCTGTTTGTGTGGATCAGTCCGGAGTAGGGATTAGGAGGCTTATGCTTCAAGATCTAACACCAGTAGGTGGACAAGGGTAGTGGCTGCATCATCTGTGAGGAGGAAGGAGAGTTTGAAGAGAGTTTGGAGAGTCTGAAGCAGAGAGTTTAGGTCACAACAAGAACCAGACATTCTGTGGTGCTGAGAAGGATTAGTGCTTCTTCCTGAGAGGAGGTGTAGTTTCAGGACTGAGATGTCCGCTCTGTGGTCAGAGAGAGGGGACCCTATATAAACATTTCTGATGAAAGGCAGCGCAAATGGCTCTTATTTTCCTCCTTTATAAGACTTCACTTGTAGATCAAGATAAATAATATATGAGTGCATGAGTGCAGGCATAGATCTCACCTTCTCAGAGATCAGATGTTCCTCTTCTTTTTAAAGGTTTCAGCCCAGAAATAAAAGACAGCATTGGTGATCTTATGGGCCATCATGTGACATGCAGTAGTGCCTTGAAAATTATATACATAATGCCTTTGAGGTGAGGTCAATGAGTTAACCTTGCATTAGATAGTTGGATCCAGTGAGCAAAAATTAACCTATTTGTTGTTTTTAATCATAAACCACCTTAATTTCAAACTTTTTAACACTTAGAGCAGTAAATAAACCTCTGTAGAACTCTCTCTCCCTCTGAGGCCAGCCAATACCATTAACCACATCATCTACTTTTATGTTAGTGTCCATGAGATGCATTTGAAAGATCTTTTTAGCTTCCTGGTGTAACATTTAGGGTGAGTCTGTTAGTTCTGGGGAAGCTTATGATATTTGTCACCATTTTATGAGAAAAAATAGAAGTCTCATCTCCTTTTTTAGCAGTGAAGGCCTCTTCCCCAGTCAGCAGAGCTGTCCCTCTCCTCTTTAGGGCGTCACAGACAGCATGGTCAGAAGTACAGGGTGGTTATGGTGATCTCTGATAGTCTTGAGATCATGTAATTCCTTGTTTTCCATCCATGATCCATGCAGAGGACAAGCTCTGGATTGTCCCCAGTGTTATTTTGGACAAGTGAAACTATTTCAAATAACAACAAACACTGGACCTCAGGCTTCAGTGAGTAAGGAAGGAATTTATCTTTGGTAAAGAATTGTGTGTACACACAATAAAACCCCACATAAACACATGTGGAGCGTAAAGACTATACCCCAGAGATAAAGAGAGACCCCCAGATGGGACAGCAAAGTGCTCCCAGGTGACATGTAGAATCACCCTTGCCTCAGTGTTGACCAGCATTCCTGGTTCATGGGCTCAGGTCATGCTGATTTCCAGATTTTGGGATTGGATATGTATTTTTCATGAGATCAAATGTGAAAGTCAGGATCCTTCTTCTTCCATTGTTCCCCAGAAAGTGAGAGGATCATTTGGGCTTATCCCAATTAATCAGTTCCCTGTCAATGCAGGAGTCTCAGGCTCTGTTTTCTGTTCTCTGAGTCTTATGCAGGAGGTCAAATGAGATAATTTGGTGGATTCTTTTGTTCTTGAACCATAAAATATTGTGAAATTGGAATTTGGCACATTTGGCTTGTACTCAGTGAAAGGCACAGTTGTTGCTGCCATAATTTAAAGAGAATGATGATGGAAATGGATGTACTATGCCATTGAGAATTATGAGCTTTTATACATAAAGCAAATGATAGAGGTAAGGGCAATGAGCAAAAACAGGCTGCAGTGCAGAAATTCTGAGGTGTTTGGAGATAATGTTTGCCCTTGCCCAGGTACAGACCTCCTGCAGACTGTAAACTGGAGCAGCTCTGCTGCAGTCAGCACAACCATGTCCATCCCCAGCCAGCAGATAATTTGGCCTCGATCCCCGCACGTGTAGTTGTGCATGACAAATTTGATGGCCTTCCATGCCAGGCTTACAGCAGTGGTGGGTAAGGGAAGAGTAACTGGTGTCATCTAACTGAACTTGTGCAAAGCTTTTGACACTGTCCACACAGCATCCTTGTCTCCAAACTGGAGAGACGTGGATTTGATGGGTGGAGCACTCAGTAGTTAAGGAATGGCTGGATGGTTGCACTCAAAGAGTGGAAGCCAGGGAAGAGTGCAGGTCCTCGGGGGATGGGATTGGGTTTACTTAATATTTTTTCAGAGACATGGGCAGTGGAAGTGAGGCACCATCAGCAAGTTTGGCAGTGACACCAAGCTGAGTGATGCAGTCAACACCCTGGAGGAAAGGGATGGCATCCAGAGTGACCTGGATAGGCTGGAGAGGTGGGATTAGGTGAACCTCCTGAAGTTCAACAAGGCCAAGCACAAGGTCCTGCACTGGGTTGGGGTGATCCCAAACACAAACAGAGCCTGGGCAGAGAATGGATTGAGATCAGCCCTGGGGAGAAGAACATGAGGATGTTGGTTGATGAGAATCAGAACAAGCCAGCAGTGTGTGCTTGCTGTCCAGAGAGCCAAGGGTGTCCTGGGCTGCATGGTCAGCAGTATGACCAACAGGTTGAGGGCGGGGGGATTGTTCCTCTCTGCTCTGCTCTTATGAGACCCTACCTGCAGTGCTGCATCCAGCTCTGGAGCGCCCAGCATAAGAACATGGACCTTTTGGAGTCAGTCAAGAGGAGGGCCATGATCACAAAACTGGAGCTGTGAAAAGAGAGGGCTATTAGAACTGGGGCTGTGTGAAAGCATTCGAGATTAAAAAAAAAAAAAGAAACCTCAAAGTAATGCAAATAATCTACATAGAGATTATTTGCATAACCCAGAGAAGTTGAGAGAGCACCTTCCAACCCAAACCTTTCTATGATTCAATGAAATCATAGTCATAAACACAGGAAATAACAAGATACTACAAAATGTCACGTTGAGGGTGATAAAAGCACTGATCTCACTTATTGCCAGGTCTCTAGGCAATATTGATAGGAAAGGAGTGTCAGGGAGAGTGTATGGAGTAACAAGTGGCAATAAGGAAATATTTTTCCTGGAAACTCAATTAAAATTAAACCAAACACAGCCATCTCCTTCTTTAGACCAAAGAGTTCAGCTGGCAGCTCTGAGAGTCAGTTCTTTATGATGGTGTTTAGCAGCACTTCTCTTATGAGAAATAGCTAGTAAAATATTCACCTTCTCTGTGGGACTTTACACATCAGGGCCAGGATTACGCTTAGTCCGTGGTTTAAAGTGTTTTTCACCACTCTCTGGTGACAATAAATCTAAGATAATGGTAGATTTGAGAAGACAGCAGTTTTATGATCCAAATACATTGCGTTGTCTATGAATATAGCCTATTTTTGTCAGTTACATTGGAAAGAAATAAATTACTCATCAGTCAATCCATTATTATTATAATAAGAGCACGGCACTACTTAATTGCATCAGTTAAGTGGATATGACTTTGCCAATGCTCATAAATGCCATTACATCAATCCACAGAAATGGACCTGTTGATTTATTAGATGATGATGGACAAAGAAGATGTTGCAATCTCTTTTATAATTTAACCTGTGCTTAAGATGTATAGGTGTTTAAGGCCAATACATGTACAGTTATTACCACAGGGAGGGAAAGGGAAAAGGGAATTGTAAACCATAACAGCCTCCATCAAGTACATGCCTATTTTGGTATGTGTAATAATCCTGAACATGCATTTATGTAACACACTCTATGGTACTTAAGCTGCTGTGGGCTACCAAGTACAGTAAATCCACATTTAATCAAAGGACCCATGGCATGTGATTGAGTACTGTATATCTTCTTTACCATGGAGAAATGCAACTGCAGAGCAGCAGACCCACAGATGAGCTGCTGTCATGTGGATTGCCTAGCAATAATAAATTTCTCAGAGGAACTCCTGGTCCCTCACCAGTGGTTCATTTACCGAGTGCCCATTTTCGTTTATGTATATATTTTTGACAACAAACCTCTACTGTACAGTAAGCTAGTGAAGGCAGTCCCTGTAAGGATATCATTATTAGGAGTAAGGACAAATTGCCTGTCCTGATTTCATAAAGCACCTGCTCTTCAGTTATTTTTGCGCAATTCCATTTGTCTGCACGAAAGGCCTTCTGTATGCTGGATAAAGGTCAGAAGTGACACAAAAATGGAAGTCATCCCAATTCTTGTAAAAGCTGTTTCTATTTGCCTTTTGCTCTCACTGCATCACTGATACAATCTGTGTTTATACACCTAGTCTTCTACATATGTTTTAGGACAAAGGTGCTCCTTGAGAACAGCCTGACTGGGGAGCTTTAAAAGATGGGTCTTCCAGATGCCTTCTTCACCAAGAAGAAAGGCCAGGTTTTCTCAAGTGTCTGAATCCCATTTAGGCACCTGACTAGAGCAGTCATATTCAATTAATTCCTATCACACAGAGTACTGGAAGCTCTTTGTTGAGATGGTCTTTAAAAAGCTGCACAGTGTGTCTACAAACATAGATGTTAGCTGTTGGAAATTCCAGCTCAGAAAATTTGTGGGAAAATCTGTATAAATTCTAAAGTTCATACATAACTCTAAGTAGCTGACAGAAATGAGAAATAGGTTGAAATTCAATCTGTTTCAATTAATTAAAAATTGAGATTTGATGTTTTTACTATTTGCACTTTTGACTCCCCAGTGGGTGTAATATTATATTAGGATTCCCAATAAGTCTTCTAATTATAATGTCTAGAAGGTCAGCATCTTATTAGAAATAAAAATTTAAACTTTGGAATAATACTGAATACTGTAGCATCTGCAAAGCAGTCATGCCTGTATTAGCAAAAGCCAGCTTCCTGTGCCCATTAGTCAAACTGAATAAACAGATTTCTTCATAAGAAGCTTCCTAGCTTCCTTGAAGTCAGTGGACTGTGCAGTAAGTCTCTGTTTGCTGTGATTGAAGGCACCAGGCTCTGACCTCAAATAAGGAAAGAGATTTTGATTTTGCCAAACCTTTGGACCATATTGCACAAGATGATGGAGTTCCGGGTGTGCTGACAGAGGAGAAACTGGCACAGCAGTGAAGATGTCTGAGTTATCTCAGGAAGGAGCAGAATGGTCAGTCCCTTTTGAGAGTTGCTCTTTGGGCCTCACAGCCCATTCAACCTCCTTCTGCAGGAGGACACCAAAGGAAAGCCACAAACACAATTTCATGGGCTGCTTCTCTGGCCATCAAACTCACCAACAAGGGGAAGAGAGAGCACCTTATGTCTGTCCTCCAGGAGAAAGGGCACTGCAGCCCTAGGAGCTCCAACACCCCCATTTCAGGCAATGTGGAGCCTTTTCCCCCCACCAAAGCTTGAATCTTCTGGTGGGACCAAGAAGCCTTGGATAAAGTTTCCAAGGAACCTGATCAGACCAAGGGCTATCCCCGATCACAGCCTCCAGAGAGTTTTTATCAGGCTGCTGCAGTGAGTATTCTTCTGGTTGACATTTTCAGGAGAGCCCCAAGAGATCCGACGAAGCATATCAGAAAACACAAGAGTCCATCCTGTACATGTCAGAGAGGGATCTGAATCTAGCCTGGATTAAAAAGCATCTCTAGTACACAGACTTTGGTAGCATAACTGACAGCAGGATTTGGCCCATTGTTTGCTGGGAAAATTAATGAGCTGTAAGAAAAATATCTGACCATCATTTGACTTATCAAAGCCATTGTGACTCCTTCCCTAAATAACATTAAGATGAATCACCTATTATTTGAGAATTGAGAGTCACGGTAGTGGCTGAAGCCAAGTTAGGAAAATAGCACTGCCATTACTAGCTTTGCAGGATTGAACTTGACTTGGAATCTGGGGTTTTGCCCTGACAATACCACAACGTTTGAAATCTTATTTACTTTGTGGGGTTTCTTTTGTACTAACCTGCTCACTCTAACATCACATGAAACCTTTAATAGGTGTCCTACATACACGGAATTTATCGTCAGCTGCTTGCATCCTGATCTCATGTGCAATGGTGCAAATAAGAATGAGGGTGCTGCAACCAGTGCAGGAATGTCTGGTTTTGTTTTGCAAAATTCAGTCATTGAATTTTAAAGCAACAAAAATGGACCTGCATGTGGATTATTTGCATTACTCTGGAGTTGCATTATTTTTTATCTTTATTGCTTTCGCACATTTTTAAAGCGGCTTTTCTATGTTCTTTACTCTCTCACTGCTTCAGTTGCACAAATGGAAAAATATGGGAACCCTCTGGTGGCCAAAATAATATCTGTAAATCCCACTCAGCCTTAAGCACCTCAGCATGATCTAGTGACAGGATCAAACTCTGTTGGAGTTGTATTATTATGTTTTATCACCTTTTTCTTTTTCTGTCTGTTTACCTTTGTACATAGCCTGTATGTCATTGCCTTTTACATGAGATGCCTTGTATTTATCTAGATAATTTAAACGACATGTTTTTTATTGTGGTTGAAGGTCTGTTGATCCTTAATTGCTGATCACATGCTCAGTGATTGGGGCATTTCGTAACAATTAAATTGTGAAGAATTGGATTAAAGAGCAATCAGGACTGCCTATTATGGAGTCCTCTGTGCAGGTCAGTCCAGATGTGAGAGTGCTTAAAGCTAATAGAATCACAGAATCACAGAATGGGTCGGGTTGGGAGAGATATTCAAGTTCATCTCATTCCAACACCCTGCCATGGGCAGGGACACCTCCCACTATCCCAGGTTGCTCAGAGCCCCATCCAACCTGACCATCAACATTTCCAGGTATGGGGCATGCACAACTTCTTTGGGCAACCTGTTCCTGTGCCTCATCACCCTCCCAGGAGAGAATGTTTTCCCTAATATCTAATCTAAACCTACTAGCTTTCAGTTTAAAGCCTTTATCCTTGAGAACAGATGACATTTTTCATCATCCCTCTCCCCAGCTAGGGGAGTTTAAACCACAAAAAATGTGAACCCTCCAGTCGTTGAAAAAAATCCAGATAAATCCAGGGCTAGTGACGAAGGGTTAGGGTTTGGGGCAATGGAGAAGCAATGAGTTGGCATAACCTGTCTGCCCACTGTGGAGAGGCTTCTTTTCTACCCTTCTGTCATGAGCAAGGGCATCAGGCCTCCAGCAATTTCTACTGCAGTGGCATTAGTAATTTTTTTTGTCTTGTCATCTTCATTATGTGTCCTAATAAAAGAGTAGACTCCTCTCAATTTGCTTTCAAAGTGCAAGGTAAGCCCACAGGACTGTTTCCTTCTTCTTAGTAATCTTCCCTGGAAGCTGCAGAGGTATTTAAATTTTGCCAGAGATCTATGGACCACAGTCTGCTAGTGCCCTCCAGTTTGTCAAATAGATGAAGGTCTAGTATGAATCACCACTTTTCCATTTTGTGCCATTGTACAATCAATACACACTCATACAAATGAGGATGCAATGGCCAAGGCTCCAGAGGGAGTTGGGCCCCACAGACTGCTGCATCAGAAAGTGGTTGCATCAGATTCCTGCTCTTTTTTGCTGATGCTAACATAAATTTTATTGCTATGTTGGCAAATTTGGCCCACTGAAAGTCTTATGACAATTGTGACAATCAGCATTTTCTGATCAATTTTTGCTTACAGTTTTATTCCTTTCTTATAGGGAAATAAAACATTTTGATTTTAATATATTGATTTAATTATTTCTTGAGAAAGACTTCATTCAGACCATTACGTGCAAATTTATGGTCATAAAATGCATCAGGGATTATGCATATATGCTGCTCACTTAGATGCTAAGCTCTTCAGGATAAAGATCATACAACTTTTCCTTGTAATGCTCTGCAACACCCACTGTGACACAGATGATTTGCAGTGCCAGATTCCACATGTATTGTGGTTTCTTACTTGGCATCAGCTACTAGGTATCAGTGAAGCAGTAAAGGGCTGTTCTTCATCTGCTCTCCTTTACCATCTGAAATCTAAAGAGTCTAAATCTAAGCAAGTCAATCTTCAAACTCATTTTAGTCAATGGAGAAAAGTGAGAACCAACTAAGAGTGATTAATCACACATGGTGCTGGACATCTAAGATATGTCAGACATCCCCAAGGAGTGAGCCAGAGCACTGGACTGCTGACAATCCACATGTAAATTGTTGGCCTCTTCCCTGAAAGGGTTTGTGTATGTGTCAACCAGCACTTCCTTAGACATTGCTTGGGCATCTTGCTGGGGAAAAATGACCCTTAAGTCTGTCCTGGGACACAGCTGTGCTGGATAATGGTTCATCACCACGGATCTCTTTACTATTGCCATACAGTATACCTACAACCTCCCTTTTCTACCGTGAAAACATCTGTCTGACAGGCTGCAGCACAGCCCTCATATAATTTCAGGCACTTGCAACTGAAAAACATGATATCCCAGGGCCAGGGTGGCAGAAAACAAGCACAAAGGAGACCTAGGGTCAACTATTTGGGTGAAGTCAGGCCTTCCTGCTTGGTTTTGAGGTTGGTCTCCTTTGTACTCAATAACCCTTCTTTTCTTTTTATAAAATTGTATGTAGATAAACAGATGTTCATTTTGAGTTTAAAAGGCGATATTTCTGTCATGTCAATTATATGGTCATTTTTTATGATTGTATTTTATTTAGGCAAATACAAAGAGAGATGAGTTAAGCCCAGGAGCAGCAAGTAGGCATAAAGGGACTACATCAAGGGAAGCAATAGTTACTGTTCTATGGATGTAGCTGTGCTGCTGTATCACAGAGACAAACCTCTTCAAAGGGAATCAGGGCAGCTACAGAGACGCAGCTCACTCAGCCGGTTCAGACTCTGGTAGCAGTTAAGGGCAGGAAAAAAAAGCAGCTGTGTATTGACTGTTTCATTAATGTGCTGCTCCTGCAGCACAGGGAGAAGCGCTTTGTGAACATAATAGAACACATCTTGCTGCTGTCTACCAGTGACGCTTTGTTCTGAAAATTCATTGCAAAAAATGTCACCTCCTTACACTCCCAGGCGCACACACAAACGTGGCTGTAAAAGGCCACAGTGTAGAATTTGCCTTTCAAGTCCTAGGCACCTAGGACTGGATGTATTGCTGGTTTTCATCCTAGACTGGCCAGACAGCATGGACAGCTAGAAAAAACCCATTTCCACACTGAGTAAAAATAACCATTTCCACCTGCAGCCTGCACTCTTTGGGACAGAGCCCACATGCAACTCTGCAGTGCCATTTCTGCAGGTTCTTCTAAGAAAGCAATTGCATTTAAAGTCCATGTTGAAGCAAGCAGAGGGGAAACAGCTTCTCATTTCTTAGCAGCCAGTAGTAAATTGATGGTGTTTTTGTTTCATGGCTTGGGGAGGAGTAGATGAAGGCAGAGCCTAGCACCCTGGCAGTGTGGGTTGTGTTCAGACCACCTACAAGAGGCCTCACTCAGTTGCCATGATTGTTGTGGCAATTCTCTTCAATAAGGAAGGGAGACACCAGACCCCTAAAATCCAGGTCTGCTGGATCTTAGCTCCCTGTGCAGATGCTGGATGGGAGCAGTCACTGTGCCTAAGTGAGGCACTTGCAGTAGGAGGGCACAATGAATCCCCGTGTGCCTCTGCCTCATCTGCAGAACTGGATTGCTTTTTACTCAAGGAGGCTCTGTAATGCTGCCAGGAACTGATTAACATCTGAATCACGTTGTCCTCTGTCTGTGTGGCAGATATAAATAGGTTGCAGTAGAGGTGGGCTGTGTCCATGTGCACTCCTCTCCTCAGGAGATGGTCTTATCTACATGCACACAAGGTAGAGAAGTCTCAGCCTTCTCAAACAAACTTCCAAGATATTCCCCTTGAGATGAGTTATCCTGCTGATCCTGTGCTTTGGAATCTCCCTCTGACTCCTTGTCTCAGAGGCTTTACTGCTGGCAGGAACAAAGCCACACGGCTCTCCACCCATTCGACCCACACAGGGCTGGACAGCTGAGGAACCAGTGAAACTGCACCAGCTCAAATTTGCTTTCAGTTTATTATCTATGTAGTGTCACTATAAAGGTCTGAGCTAATCTTAGCTACATAATGGGCTGGTAGAAAGTATTCTATTTGTTATGCAAATAAATATTTACTTCAAATGTGGTTTCCCAAAGTATGGTCACCTTGCACGCATCTGCTTCCAAAAATGCATCTGCTTTACAACAAGGTAGTAATTATCCTTTCCTCAAGGGGGTTCAGTTTGAACCTACTATGTGTACTAGACTGCTGGCAAAGTTTTTAATTTTGGTTTATGATGTTTGTAGTTTTTGGAGGCAGAGGATCAAACGCTTGAAATGCAATATTCATCTGATATTACATACCAACCCCAAATACAGGTAGGATTTGCTTGGTGGGCTTTTTTTCTCCTTCAGGAACAGTTTTTTTTCTTCTGCACATTTTTTTTTCCCCTTAAAACATCAGTCAGATGAGTGGATAGATGCAGAAATTGAGTAACTTCATTTTACTGGTAATATACCTTAGTGGAGTAACACAATAGCATTATCATCTTTCTTTTTTACTGGTTCTTCTTTTAATCTGTATGTCATAATAGTGTCATTAGAGGGTGACTTCATCTTTTACCAGGCTATTTCTGCAGTACTTAATGTCTGTTTGATCTTTCATTCAGATATCTATTACCATATGTATCTATTATAAGTTGAAAAGGTTTTTAGTCTGACATAACATTGGAGAGGAAGAAATGTCAGCTTCATTAAACCCATAGTTCTAATACTGGAGGTAAATCACTTGTTCAGCACATTTTTTAAGAAATATACTGAAAAAAAATCTTATGAAAATATGTAGGTTTTATTTTTTTATCTTCCCTCGCCTCTTTAATCCACTTCTTAATGCACTTTGCTCTGCTTTCACCAGAAAGGGAGCAATGAGTGAAATAGTGTCTTGAATGTAGAAATAAGGCAATTCCTGGGCCCAATTTCTGCTGGACTGAGCAGCTCAGTGAACTCAGGGCTGGGAATAAGAGGGAGAAGAAAGCTGGGGTGGAACGCTGTTCTTTAGCTCCTCACACACATGGCCCTGTATTGAAGAAGGGATGCACCTGTAACTATCCACTGCAAGGCATCACCTTTCTGTCATGATAAAATTCTATGGGGAGCTACAGCAGCAGAATACTGCGTCAAGTCCTAGGCCATCAAAGTTAATAAGAGGACTCCATTTTTTTCCACCCTGATCCATAATGTGGGGTTGACAGGTAATCTGGTGAATTGGGGCCTGATTCAGGTCCCAAGGAGTGTAAGCACTTTCATAATTTACAGCACAATAACCACCCCAGCAAAGCAGACAAGAACAGCCACAGGGGTGATGTCTTTACTTATGTGGCTTGCTGAGCTAGGACTGCAAGGACACAGAGACAGTGATGGCTTTTCTCCCAGGCTTTCTGGCTTTTCATCTACCTGACAGCCCTCTGCAGTGGCACCAAGTCCAGGCATCAAACAGGACAAAACTGAAGTCCTTTTGATGCAGGGAGGTGCAGAATGCATAGAGAAAGGCAGGAGAAGGAGGGGAGCTCAGGGAGCTGAAACTCAAAGGTATTAGCACACTCCAGCTACTAACTCTGTTGAAAATTAATAGCTGATGCCTCCACTTTAGGTTTTGCTCCTTTGAGGGGGTCTGGCAGGCGAGTTTAGTGGTGCAGAGGCTGTGCTTTAGATATGAATTACTACACAGGCATTATGTAGGCTAGAATAAGGACAAGTTTGTAGATACCCTGCTGTAAGTCCCTGTATAACTCTAACACTGCTCTTTCGTTCAGCTTTCAGTGACATGAGCAGCAGCATCCTGGTTGTCTTGACTGAAAGAATGATCCTGTGTGTTTTAGCTGGATCTTCTTTGCTACAGTCCATAGCAGATGCCGTTGGTGTTTTTGTTTCTATCGCTACTTGATGGCTTTCTCCAACCGCACTTCACATTCCTGAAGCTGAAAGATTTGTTCTCTTAGCCACCAAGAAACACTACACTCTTATTTTGGAGTCTCCCTGCATTCCAAGATAGCACTGGCAACAGGGGACACGCAAGGGTCAACAGCTCCTCATCCAGCAGCCCAACCTCATTCATTGCAGCAAAGAGGTTTTCAGAGTTTGGGAATGCCCTGAAGAGTTTTACCTTCTGTGTCCCAAAATGGATGTCATTTGCTCTTTGTTCCTTGGCAAACCAGGCAGACACAGACAGCTGTCATCAAATATTCTGCACCCAAATTGTCTCTTCTTGGCACTGAAAAATCTCATTGAGCTCACTGGGGGTCTTGAATTCATACTGGGCACCTTTGGTTTTGTGATTGGTAATGGCATCTTTGTGCCATTGCTAGGCTAAGGAAAAGCTGGCAGCAGGTTTAAAATGTGGTGTGTAATGGCATTTGCAAAAAATTGCTCCCAAAACACCTTACCCCCTGTAGCAACTAGGAAAATGAAGGTGAGAAATTTTGCAATATACACCTTCAGTTGTGTGAAATTCTGCCCCGGATTTTGTTTCTGTTAACCTGATGAATGAGATTCCCAGTTGTAAATTAGGTCTGTATTGGGCCATGGATAATATAAACAATACTGAGATTAAGGTGCAAAAGGAGAGATCAAGGTGTTTTGACAAGATATTTTGAACTTCTGCAACATTTTTATATCACTTCATCTGAGATGTGAAGTGTGAATAGTTGACATACCCTTGGTCTGAGGAGTTGTCACCAGCTCTCAGGCATTTTTTTCCTAAGTGTCAAACTTTTACAAGTAGCCTGAGCCATTCCTTTTCAGTCACAGCATATAACCCTGGTCATATCTGATAGAATGACCATGACACAGTGACATCTCTATTTACCCATTTCAATTACTAGAAATCAAAGATAGCATTTCCAAGTTATCTGTGACAATATTGTGTTATTGCTTCCCTGCAGAGAAATAAGACAGATGATTTTTCTGTTCCTTTCCAGACCTGCTGCTGTATTTTTTTTTTTTTTGCACCAACTTTTTCATTTCCTGTTCATTTTTAGTCTAAGAGAAATAGTTTAATCCAGGAGAAGCCATCTGAGGGTTATTGTGCACACCTAATAGTTTGTTGATTAAGGACTTGAAACACATGATCTAGTATTGACAATTTTTAATTTTTGAAAGTTTCTGTCAGGTATTATTTTTAAACAAAGGACCTAGTTTAAAATAGCAGCTCTCAGTCTGTGATAAATACTGTAAATCTGGTTTAGCACACAGAAAGTCACCAGATTTAATACCTGTGCCCATCCCCACAGCAGTGCCAGCAGGTCCTCACAATAGTGATGCAGCTGTAGCAGTAGGAGGTTTTCTACTTTTGTAGATACACAACCTCTTTGAACAGCATAATCTACAGCGATAAAATCGCTCTCCTCTCAGTGTCCACATGGAAGACTTTTTTCAGCCTAATTTTGGCTGCTGCTGCTGTGAATTTTTCATACTGCAGCCAATATAGCTGTTCTGGAAGAACACTGTGAGCCAGACCCAGCCTCCATAAATCAAAGCATGCCAAGCCCACGTTAGCTGAGCATCTGGATGGGGAGGCAGGAGATGCCTTTGGGAGTTACTCTGTCTCTTTGCAAGGTAGCCAGGAGACTGAAAGTGAAACTTCTTCCTGGGAGCTGCACTCTCACCATGTTTTTTTATTCTTAGTTGGCAGAGTGTGGGGCTGGCAGAGGGTCCAGGCTGGACCCATGGTGGGAAGAAGAGTGACAGACAGAGGTAATGAGTCCCCACGAAGGAAAATCATAAAATCATATAATAGTTTGGGTTGGAAGGGACTTTAAAGACCTCATTCTGTCCCTCCTGCTTTCAGGCACACCTCCCACTAGACCAGGTTGCTCAAAGCCCCTTCTAACTTGGCCTTGAACAATTTCAGGAATGGGACACATCCACAACTTCTCTGGGCAAATGGTACCAGTGCTTCGCTACTCCCTGAGTAAAAAATTTCTTCCCAATATCTAAGTTAATTTAGCCTCACTCAGTTTAAAGCCATTTACCCTTGTCCGACCAGTCCATGCCCTTATAAAAAGTCCCTCTCCAGCTCACCTGTAGCCCTTTTTAGGTACTAGAAGGTGCTGTAAGGCATCTCTGGAGCCTTCTCTTCTCCAGGATGAGCAGCCCCATCTCTCATTCATGGGAGAGGAGTCTCCATAGCAGAGGTTCTCCAGCCCTCTTCATGACTGCCTCTGGACTCCCTCCAACAGGTCCATGTTTTTCTTATTTTGAGGTGCCCAGATCCAAGTTGGATCCCAACCAAGAGGAGCAGAGGGGCAGAATCCCCTTCCTCAGCCTGTTGGTCAAGCTGCTTGTGATGCAGCCCAGGATGTGGCTGGGTTTTTTCTGGGTTGTGGGTTCACTTTGCTGGGTTATGTTGAGCTTCCTGTCCATGAACACCCACAAGTCCTTCTTCCCAGGACTGCTGTCAATCCATTCTCTGCCCAGACTGTGTTTGTTCTTGGGGTTGCCCTGACCCAGGTGGCCTCGGCCTTGTAAAATTTCACGGCTGAGGGTGCTCTCAATCCCATGTCACCGGCGTGGCAACAATGTGAAGACAGGGCAGAAACTCGAGAACACCCTTACCCATGTACATATCTAAAAATAACTGACATTTTTATTGGGTTTTCCCAAAATATAGTGTGCATAAGCCACACAGGTTGTTGTGTTGGCACTAGTGTGGGAACAACAGGGAGTCCCAATTTTCAAGCGAGTGGCCCAGTGAAGCCCTTTGGTTCAGGGTCAATTTCTAACCTTTGTCTCTCATTAAAATATCATTCAAGTGCTAAAAATGTTCTTCCCACTGGTTATATCATTATGAATGTTTACCCTGCCAGTACCTGGAAAAAATTGCTCTCTGAGGTAGAGCCAAATACCATTACTAGATCTCCAAAAGATTTGACAGTGAAATTAATTAGTTAATCTTTGTAAAGTGCTTTGAAGATGAAGAGCTCACTATGACTTTTAGGTAATGTTATTATAGGTTAGTGAGTCATTTTGTGAATTTAAGGCAGAGGGGTCTCTTTTACAGTGTCTTATATCATGACCTTCACTGTGTCTGTGGGGATGACCAGCCTTGTCCTGTTGTCTCCTGCAGCCTTCCCTCTGTCTTAATTCTTGTGCTGCCTCTAATCCTGTAGGGCAAGCTCCATGGTCAGAGACTGGGCTTTTTGAGAGGAAATTTCCTTTGGGTGTTGAAAATATTCTGCTAAAAATTGTTTTCAGCAAGTTTCACTCCTTACCACTGTATCCCCCTTTGCTGGGAAGTTTGCCACTGGAGCCTGTTTTGGCAGGTGGCTACTTTTCCTCTGCCTGAAAAGGTTCAGACCCCGAAATCCCCAGTCTCCCAGAAAAGGGTAGTCCAATCCACTCTGGCTGGCTGCCCTGGGCCCCACCTGGATGCTCTCTGATCACAGGCATGTGGAGCTCCTGGTTGGTATTAGGTCAGGGACTTTCCTCCTGCTCGGTGTTTGTGCAGAACGCAGCACCCTGGTTCCCCACCAGACTCTCAGATACTGCTGTAATGCAGGTAATAAATAATAACCTTTAAACCTCTAATGCAAATTACAGCCTCATGCAACACCTACGTAATTTGGTATAATATTAGCACAGTAGCTACCTTGGGAGAACTATATTCAGATAAGAGAATACACAATATTAACCCTTCCATTTGAAAGCAAATGGAATTGTTTAAATACCTACAGCTCCTTTTCTGCCACTGTGTGTTTTAAAGAAAAGTAGGAGCACAAAAGGGAAGTGAGAGTGACATAAATAACGGAAGGCAAAAGGAATAAAACAAAAAATATTAAAGTATAATAATGATGTAATTTCTGCTGTATAATACACAAAAATTCTTCTTATGTCTGAATCCCCCTTGCATCTAGCCCTCCATGATTACATTAGAGGAGATGAGCCCTCTCCCAGTGTTTATAGTCTGAGGTTCCAATCTTGCAAACATTTACATACATGTTTAACTTTATGCACACAATTAGTGCAATTGAAGTCATGCCACTTGCAAGACAAGATGCAACAAGTGAGTGTATCAAACACTAGGTGGGAAGAGGGCGGCAGACAGATGAAGGGTAGTAATGATAAGATCATGTGGTTACCTGGGCTAACTCTGCACGCTCAATGACTCCAAATGCCTTCTTCATTTTTGAATCATCACTTAAAAAGTTTTCCCTGTCACTCTATAACTGCTTGTTGTGACTCAGAAAATGCTGGGCTTACTCATGTTCGTATAGTGTGTAATTAGTGGACTTTTTCATTTTCCCTTCATAGAAATGATATCTCTTCACCACTAACTAATCCTACTTTAAAAAGAAGAAAAAAAATGACCCCAAGCCTTTCTCATTTACTCTTCTGCTTTCCTTCAATCTGTTTGTGTATTAACCTCCCCCTCTATATATCTTCTCCAAATGAGCATCTTCTAGTTTCCTGAGGCTTTTCTTATCTTCATTGCAGCTGCCCAAGAGTCAAGATCTGAGGAACAGGAAGGCAGACCAAATATAGCAGACACCCTCCCTCATATTCAGGGTCCTGGGGTTGTGAACCACGCAAGGGCTGCTCTTGGAAGCAGATGGACCTTGATCTATTCTTCCTGGCTCTTACCAACCAACACCACATAGGGAAGCAGACCATGAAATCTGGCAGCACTGAAATTAATGGAACAGCAGGGCCAGCCGGGAAGGGCAAAATAGTATTGTGCAAAGACCACCTTGTTCCCCGTCATCCTTGCTCTTTGGGAAGATGGGAAAGGCCTTTTGGCAGCTAAATCTCTCCTTGGAAGATCTTCCAAAAATGCTGCTTCCCCACAGACTGCGATGGGAAGCTTTGCAAAGGCAGATTTAGAGAAGTCACCTTATGCATCTCTACACACACTGCTGATACTTGAGGCACATCTGCGGAGATGGGAAGCTGTTCAAAGTTGGATGGACTTGGGAAGACAATTTAGTTTACACGTAACATTGTTATCACATAAATTAGAATAATTATTACATTTGTGTTGTATTTTCATGATATTTGCTTCACTTAAATTGTTGTTATAAAATAATTTTATGAGTTATGTTGCTATACTCTGCGGCGATGTAAGGGAGTTTTCTGAACTCAATGGTGAGGCCATGTGATTTAATTGCCACACTATTTGTTAATTAGTCTGGGTGAAAATGCCAGCACCTGAGTGTGTTTGGAGAGTGGGCGGTGAGAATGTAGCTTTCTGTGAAGTAGTTCCAAATGCCAGAGAGCTTGAATTTGTGGTTCTGATTTCTTGATGTTCTGACTCCTTTAGCTCTCCCCGCCAAATAGCTAGCATTCAAAGTTTTCATGGGCAGAACTTGGCCTGTGTATCTCATGCATCTGAGTGGAGGTCTGATTCATCACTGGATCTCATCTTGTGTAGTGCAAGTGGGTTTGGATCACTCTTGGACCAGGGACGTGGCATTTTATGCCACATTGCAAGGGTTTGAAGGGCTCAAACAGAGAGGTGAGCACCAGCCCCCTCAGGGTCTAGCTGACACAGCTGTAGAGCAATTTGCTTGATTCCAAAGGTAGACTTGAATCCACATAGTCAGTCTTTGGGTAGTTTTTAGTGGTCAGGTGCTAAGACCTTTGAAAGCCTTCCCATGTTCTTGGGCCTGCAGGAGGACCTGGTCAAGGCAGACACACCAGACAACAAAGACAGTGCTGCTCGTGCATAGTTTGTATCACCCACAGACACAGGTAATGGGGCACAATAACGCTGCCTTCTTCAGAGACATGTGGCACTGTTAAGGAAGCTTCTGATGGGGCTCAAGGAGATACAGGTCCTTTCCTGGCTATTGATCTGGTTATAAGCAGCAGCAGCCACAAGGCTGTCAGTACTCCCGAAGTTAATATGCCCAGGCCTCGAGCTGCAAATTATGTTTTACATTGCATGTGTTATTTCTGGGCTAAGAAGTTTAAAGTTCAAACATCAGATGAGTCATGTATTTCAGGGAGCAGTAAGGGTATGCCACACTCTCCTGTTCTTTCTGATGTTACAAAGCAGGCTGTGGCAATCTCTGAGCTGGCAGAGTCACTCACAGCTTTTAAACGGCACAGATGAGAAAGTAGCCATGCTTCTGTTATGTTTTGGCAATACAGGATAAAACACTCCCTAGATAATACACATATCTTGATGTATCAAGACTTAAGGAAGACAAATGGATCTAGAAAGGATCTCTTTCTGCATCATAACAGAAAAAGCAACAGCCTGGCAGGAGAATGACTTGAGGGAATGGAAGTAAAAGCCCAGTGGTGGGTTGACAGCTCCTTTGGTGCAGTCCAAGGCTTTGGGAAAGATTACTTGGCTCAGGGCAGGATGAGGAAAAAGTCCTACTTGTGAGTGGCCCCTGTCTTCCCAAGATCCAAACTAGTTACACTCAGATATCAATCACACTGAGGATGTCTGTGTACCCATGTTGGGTTATCTGGCTCTGGTTTCATTTTCCTGCATTATTATTTTCAGCCCAACAACACACCATAAAAGTGTATCAGAAAGGAAAGACTGAAAAGTTTCTGTCAAACCCACTCATTGCATAAATTTTCTTATATCCACAGGAATTGTTTTTGTTTTAGCAGGTGGGTAAATCCTTTGTCTACATCATCCGTGTCTTCTGCAATGCTGACCATAGATGGCAACAGTAAAGATGACATAAAAAGAAGTAATCTCTTGCACCAGCAGGTGGGAAAACTGCTGAGTTCTGCACTACCCTGAAGGTAATTATTTCACTGGCATTTCAGAGCAGAGTCTGCCTATATGAGAGGGAAACTGCAAGTCACCTGTGCTTAATATTTAAGTTCACATTAATTTATACACAGTGTGCTAAACCATGCCCTCATTTATATGCACACTGCCCCACAGTGATTATGCAAGAGAAACTGAGTGGAGAATTTGATCTAGTGTGATTTCAAAAATAGCACCATGAAGTCAATTTGGTATAAATGCAGAGGGAGTAAATCCACAGAAGGACATAACGCCTGGTATAAAACATCACGTTTCGGTGATGATGCTGTCAATGAAAACTCAACACCTGGATGGGTCCCAGGCCAAACAAGAAACTCTCCCAAACATGCTCCTGTCCATCACATGCATGCAAAGCCCCCAGCATCGAGAAAAGGCAGGATGCTCCTGGGCATCTAGAACCCTTGTAGGATAGCAAAGCTGCAGCTAAGGAGCAGAAAAGAGGGGAGAGAATAGGCTGTTTATTCATCCTGAAGATAAGAAAATTATGGCTCAAATTCACAAGTGTAAGGTAAAAATTCACTACATGCATGAAACTAAAACCATTTTATTTCAGGAAAGCTGGCAGAGTGATTCAATATCTTCCTGTGGCTTAGCTGCTATAACACAGTAGAAATAACCTTTCTTCTGTCTGGATCTTAGGAAGTATTGTATTTCATCCTTGCTGAATGACCTGCATTTCACAGGGCAGATGTAAAAATTATCCAAGACTCAGTTCTCATCATGTTGAGGGTCCATTAGAAGTGATGGCTGGTGCAGGATGTACCTGGCACCTGGTACTCATTTTCCCCTCCTGTCCAGTTCCCTGTGTGCCTGACCACTGGCCAAGAGGACATCTGGATCCAACACCTGCAGAAAGGGGAGCCCTTCCCTTCCCTTTGGATCATCCAAAGTGTTTCTCCCCTTGCCCTGCAGGCATGGGACAGTACAGAGAATGAGCCAGGCAGACCTCCTGCTCCATTTGGGGCACAGCGTGCCAGCAGTATTCTGGGGAAGGAAAACTGTTCCCAACTGTGACCCTTGCTTTGACTTGTGTCTATTGATGGCAGCAAGGGCAGCTGCTGCTGGGGCTGGCAGTGCCTAGAAAAGCTTAGTGTATTCAATTAAGAGGTAACTGAGAAAAATCAGCATGAACCTCAGCAATAATTTTTTTTCTGTTTGTGTAGTGTTTCCATTACAGCCTCATGTAAAACTAAGTCATTGAACTGCCACCCTGGCTTGGCCATATGAGGTTGAGTCTCATATGCAAACCCTGGGACCCCATCACAATGACCAGTGATGGTGCTTCAGAGAGTATTTCTTAGAGGAGCTGTCCTTCTGCAGTGCTGTACTACATGGTTTCCAAATTGAAAACACTCTGGTGGTGGAATAATACTTCTCTTTTTCCAATCTTTTGTTATTCCCAGGTGCTTAATTAAATCTTATGGGGACATAATAACATGGTATATTATGCACTGTTATGATATGTGAGGTTTGTAAAATTTAAAAAAAAAAAATCACCAAAAGGACCTTGAGACATTTAAATATGTGGCAATATGGATGGGACTTACCACATCTAACACCAGCCACCAAAATGGCACATGTCTAACCCGAGTGAACCATCTCACATCCCAAAGGGCAGGCCAGCCCTGGCAGAGGGCAAGGCATCCTTCCTGCAAAAGGCATTGTTGGTCATTTCATGGAGGTTTCTGACTCTTTCCACTGACCCCAGGTGCCATTGAGATCCATGGATTTTATGAGACACATAAATTTTAGAGCCCTAATTTATGGGACATTGATCCAACACTAGGGTGAGATGTGGTACTGGAGTTATCTGTACAATACTGTCACAGGCACTTGAAACTAGTAGCTAAAGCTGCTTGCATGTATTTTAGGCTTTTTAAGTTAAACTTTTTAAGCTAAAACTTAAAGGGTTAGGAGTCAATGACTTTTATTCTTCTCCTTGACCTTGATGCAGCTGAAACCAATAGTAGAGAAACTTGGGCAAAGACCCCACAAAACCCAGTCAAGGCAAACTCCTGGATGCTGAAGGTTTTGCGTAAGATCACTGTGGGAGCTTCAGGCAGATAAACAAGTCACAAGGCAGCTTAGGTGTGTAAAATTACTATGGATCTCTTGAATTAGGTCCAACTCATCTCCTTTTTACATCAACATAGGGCCCCATAGGCCCAAGGCTGTGCTTATGCTTTTCCAGCATAAACATTTTTCTGTACGCAAAAGCTCTGTCTGACCAGAACGTTACAGATATAATTTCTACAGCTTTTTGAGATCCCTGAGTTTAATGCAGTGCATAAATGTGAACGCTACTATTGAAGCTGCTGCACTACTAAAAGTAGAACTTCAGTGACACAGAAATAGAGGTTTGATAATTATTTGATACGGTGGATCAGTTAATGATTCTCCTGTGAGTAACCAACAGCCTAAATTTGCTACAGCCCAGTCTTTACATTTGGGGCTCGCTCTCCTCCTCACCTTTCCAGGAATGCCAGCTATGATGAGCAAGCTATTTTCAGTTTCTTATTAGGGAGCTGCCTTTGGACCAGTTCCTATGCTACTTAGCATTTTGCCTGAGTAGCAAATTCAGGGTCTGGCCCTAGGAAACCTGTTCTCTTGGCACATTCTCTCGGCCAATTCCTTGTCAGTGTAGTTACCTCTAATATCTGCTATGTGCTGTCTGCAGTGGCCTGTGCAGGCACCTCTAGGAAGATGGAGTTGTTGTGACACTTGTCTCACAAAAGAGCCTCTCCAGTTCTTCACTTTGAAGGTCCACTAAAGGTGTGTCTATGATGACACATCTGCTCTGGTATTTTTTTTTTTCTTCTTTCTCATATTAAAAAGTACCGTGATAAGTTCTTGTCGCTGTGCCAGGACGTCACTCGATACGTGTAGAGGAGAAACAGTTTAAAGCTACTTGACTAACAGCTTCCTCTGTCAAATATGACATTAGAGTTATGATTGTCTCTTTTTTATCTCTTCACTTTGATGACAGGCTTATCTGAGGTAGTGAGACAAAGAGCTGAGTTGATTCAGCCTACAATGCTGTGCAGGTGAGAGTTTTGAGATCAAGTACAGCTGTTCGAAGGGCAAGTCCTAGTGCTGAATGACAGCTGCTTTCATCAGAAGCATGGCTTGTTTTTTCTTTCTTTCTTTCCTTTTTTT
>WBMY01014659.1:80984-112932 GCA_013397315.1 Donacobius atricapilla
TTTTTTTTTTTTTTGACAATGCCAAGAAATTCAACTGAAGCTTAAGGAATGTACAAGCTTAAATATCAAAATGACTGCTTGTGTAATAATGTCAGTCTGAGCTACTGGCTCCTTTTGATATTTTTAGATCAGATCAGATGCTCTTAGAAAATCAAATGTGTTGTTGCTGATTCTGGTCAGGAGTGAATCTGTTTACCAAACCTCTGTGTGTGGATCTGACAGTACAGGATATGACACCTATAATATTGCAGTGCAATACTGTGTGGAATATTAACATTTCTGATTTGTTGCTAGGAAAGGCTGCAGCTTGCTCAGTTCTCTGCTTTTCAATCAGCACTTTCCATGATCACAATTTTTACCATTTTTTGCAGAACAAAGGGATAGTCCATCCTTGTCCTTCCTTTCCCCTGCCACCTGACCTCTCAAAACCAATTGTTAGTGATTTGATAAGTTCATTAGCCCACTCTCCAAAAGCCCTCAGATACCGTACATTATTGGGACTTTTGACATGTGGCTATTTTGAATTTCCCAGAACACTCCCACATGCAGATGCAGCATGAGGTTTTGCAAAAAAAAAATGCTCAGCCTTTATTACATGAACAAAATCTCCCATGTAAGCAAGAAAAGAGGTATGTGCTTATCCAAGTATTTATCTATGCCTGCAGGTATTTGAAGTTTGTGAAGGAGTGCAGGGTTTGTACATGCACTGGTTGGACTATACATACATGTTATTAAAAGCTGGATATACCTAGGGCTCTGTCTCACTCTGTCCAGGAAGGACTACACTCATTTTTAAACCTCAGGTTTTCTTGTGTTCCTTGAACAGAGCAACCTGGTTTTTTTCCCTACTTTTCCCTGTCTACTTGTCTGCTATGTCAGAAATATTTTATCTTCCAAAACTGTCAGGCACATGAGCACATTCACGCTTTTTACTATTTCCTCTTGATTTTCCTCAAAGACCATTCAAGAAATCTTACTTCCAAGAGCTGGTAGATCCTGACCATTGGAAAGTCTTGCGGATAAAGATACTTCTTTTTTTTTCTATAATGAGCATGGTCAACCAGGTCTCTGTAGAAGTACTTTTTCAGAATGGTTTTCTTACCAGCAGGAGACATTGCTTTTTCCGCCATGAACTGTGTAAGAGCCTAGCAGTTTATCTTAGGTGAAAACAATCATTCATGTTAGTCAGTAAGGACACTGGAAATAAGAGCAGTATTTGTAGCCACTACAATATTCCAGTATATGGTACTTTTGTAGCTATTGATTGATACTCACTGAAACCTAGAGAGAGTAGATTCTATTAATACCAAATCTAACTATTAATCTCTATTAATATTAAAACAGGACTGAAAGAGTCATGTGAAGAAACCCAGGAAAGTCAGAGGGCTTTTAACACACTGTAGCAATGTCTAATATTTATACCAATACCCCCGCACAAGAAGAAAAGAAAAAAAATGCTGGTGATTCTCTGTTTCCATATATGCATTTAATTCATTATATTATACTATAACAAACTTATGGACTGATACATGCAAGGAAGAGACTTCTAGCTGTGAAATTATCTCTGTATGTTAGGAACGTGCTCTTACCCACATCCCACCACTGAAGTCATGTAAAGGGAAATCCTACACTCCATGACATCCTGTTCTCACACTGAGGGCCACCAGTGACATTATGCCATATCTTCCACCTCATGCAAGGTCATAGAATGTAAAGAGCTAAAGGAAAAGAGAAGTATGTGTCTCATTTCAAAACCTCTTGGAGCAAGGTTAATTTAATTTCATTTTAGATAGGAATCTGAGAGAACAGCCACCTTGTACTACTGCAGCAATGCAGGCTTGCACAGGGATTAGGAGTCCAGCACTGCAGAAAACCAACACCATTTTAGTGCCATTGAAATTTGAGGTACTGGGTACATAGGTGCTTTTGAAAATTTCAGTATGCCCTAATTTGCCCTTCTTGACATCTAAATATCTTTTAAAAATATGGCCACTTATCTTTCAACAGAGACTTCAAAATGTTAGGTCCTTTCATTATTAGAGTCAGAGTGGTAGCTAATTGTTACTGAGGAGCTTTTCACTGTGGCCAAACCCAACAATAACAAGCAATAAAAATCTAATAATCTAAGCGATCGACTGTGTATTGAATAGTTCTTCCGAGAGCACAGTGCAAATAGTACAATTCTGGCCATACTAAAGAGAGTGAAAGATTAAAAACCTAAATGAACACAGAAAATGTCTGTCACGTCAGATACATCAACTCTGTCAGTCCAATACATACACTTAATTAAAATGGTTCAACCATCTGTCCAAGAGGGTTCATGGGAAAACTTTAATTGATCGTTTTTCCAAGTGATCAGGAAATAGGTCTAAAGCTGGCTCTCCTGGAATGGATTTAAGAATTATAAAACTGGCAGTTGGAGAATTTTTTGCTTTTGCTATTTTAAGCCTTTCTTATTTCTCCCCACAGCTTTGACAGAATTGGACAATCAAAAATATAGATGCATCTGAAGTACCAAGAAGGTGAATGACATCCCTGGGTGACAGCCAGGCCCTGTGCCTGAGGCGTGATGTGCTGTGAAGGAGGGTGGGTGCTTTCCTGCCCTCCCTGGAGGGCACTGCAGAGGAGCAAAGGCAGCTTTCATTTTCCACTAGGGCTCTCCAGGAGCTCAGTGAATGGAAACAGCTGAGAGGACATACAGGATCCTTCACTGCTTTATTCACCTCACCCACCTCTTGATCAGGTCTTTGCTCCAGAAAAAGATACAAAGTCAGAGTTGTGTTCACCTGGGTGTAGCTGCCTCACTTGGAGTTGTGCCTAAAATGATGGATCCCGGGATGAGATTCAGCTCATTTTACTTCACTTGTCTGAAAGATATCAAGTCTAAGACAGTCACCTTATGAAATTGGTGAAAGAAATGCCCCTCTAGAAGGGGGTGAAGCTTTTTGCAGCTGGTGCTGCTGAAGGCCTCCAGAAAGTCATAGAGTCCCTAGAACTCCTTTCCCTGGAAGACAAGCTGTAATCTGCCACAGAAAACAAGTGGCCTCCATTCATGCTCATCTTCACAGCCATTGGCTTTCCCAAAACAGACTCTTCCCAATTGTTTTTACCTAAATTCAGTCTCGGGGTTACAGCCTAAGGTGGCTAGTTTATCTTCTCCTTTGCAGCATCCACTGCCCTCTGCCATTTACTAATCTCCAAAAGATGACATTCTTCCTTCAGCCATCCTCACAGAAGCATCCTAAAGGACAGTCTGACCAGCTTCAAAGGGGGAAAATGATACCTGTTCTTCATATGGAAACTTCTGTATGAGACCAAAAAAACCCAAAACAGTGGATAATCTCTTGGTCCTGAGAGAATGTTTGCCAGGTTGCTCAGGTCCTTCCAGCTGATACTGTATTGTCATCCACCAGCCTCTGAAATAACAGCCTCCACTGATGAGGTGAAGAAAAGCTCCAGAGAGCAATCACTAAAGCAGAGATGGCGACACAGGAGCAATCCCTTCTGTAATGATCCCCTTAGGGCCTTCAAAACTGGGATGGCAAGGGCTTACCCAGGGCCCTCTCACCAGCCTCTGCGCTCTTATCACGGCTGCCTACTCTCTCCAAGACACACTGACTCCAGGGGTGTTTCATATTCCTTGTTGTGGGAAGAGGTTTGTGCCTCCTGGTTGCTTCACTAGCAGCTAGAGGAGATGGCTGAGCAAGCCCAGCAGAGGTGGGAGTAAAACGAGTATTCCTTCTGCCTGCTCTGTAGCCTCAGGAAACTGCAGGGTTGGGGCACACCCTGCTCCAGCAGGGTGGGTGGGAATGGAGCTTCAGAAGACTGTCTTTATCCTTTCAGACCACTAACAATCTTCCAGTCCACTCAGGTGTTTGCAAAGTGGACAGACCCCAGGCACCTTTGGGGTCTTTCTGTGAGCTGGGCACAGCCCCAGCAGCTGTGCACACGTGAGTGTGTCAGTCTGCCGGGGGGACGTGTGTGTGTGATGGCACTGCCATGGAGTTGAAATGCACACCAACACTCTCCCGAGTGCCCTGGAAACCCAGGTCTCTCTGTGACTGTCTGGTTCAGGACCTCAGGTCCGCCAAGAATTTCAAACTGTTCGTAATGTGTGCGCAGGGAGTTCGGTGACTGGCTAATGGGTGTCAGGTAACCAGCAACATGCTGAAAACAACCAGTGATCAGAGCACCTTCAGAAGTGTCTTGTGGGGTATAGCAGTGTTTTCTACAAGCCTGTCCCAGTCTAGCTACAAAACTTCTGCAAAAATGTAGGGAGAGAGCAGTCAGATGCAAAGCTTGTGGGAAGGCTCATGAACTGGGACATTCTGCTGGGTCTTCTTCCCTGGTACACCAAGTAACGTCCTTTGAGGTTGTTAACCTGCCCTTGGTCCTGTCTCCAGCCTTCCCACCCATTCTCTCATCTTCTCCTGCCATCCACCTGCTCTCCATCTCACTCCTGAGGTGATATTTCTGCCGTGAGCACAGATCTCTGCCCTGTCCTGTATAACCAAACTGCGGCTAGCACTGCCATAAGCTGAGCCTAAAGCCATGCATGGGCGTTTTAGCTGTGCCCATGCCTGACTGCCCACTTTATACCTTTCTCCTCTGGGACTCCATGAACAAACCCCAGTGTTGCTCTGCCCTGGTTCTCTCTGCTCCTGTTGTTCCTGGCACCCAAGGTCAACTTGCGCTCTCACCCAGAGAGCCAGTTTGGGAACAGATTAGATATTTTGTCTGTGTTTGAAAACTGGGCAACTTCCACTCCTGAACATCATCCCCTGTGCCTGTTGTACTGTCCCAGAAGCTCCCAGTGACAGTACAGTTCCTCAGAATTGTTTTTCTGCTTGGTAGCCTTTTCCCTGCAGGGTCATACTATTTATTTGTGTTCACTGAGGCAATGCCTTATCTTCCAGCTACATGAAGCTTGATGTATTATTATCCTAAACTAATTTTCTCAGTTAATTTCAGGAATATAATTGTGTGATTTGTTTGGAGGATCCTGCTTTCATTCACAGTAGCTACAGTTGCTGAAATTTACACTGTATTATGACACCTCATTTTTCCGATTAAAAGTAGATTGTCATCATCCCAGTCTTTTGGTGTATTGATTTAGCAGTTAAACTCTATGGATAAACTGGGGAAAGTTTACAAGAAGACATATCATCCTTAATATTTAAAATACACTTCAAGAGGAATGACTAATTGTGCGGGAATAATGTCATCACTATGTTTGCATTATAGCTCTGTGATCAAAGACAGACTTCTAAGATATAATCTAAGCTCACTTAATTCCTAATGAGAAATTACATGGGAATGTTGGTATTTCAACTATCCACAAGAGTAGCTGAGCTCAATTATCCCAGTGTCATAAGGGATTTGTTTGGATAATTGAGACTTCTGACCATTGAGACAATGTTCATTGTAACTAATAGGTATGCAGGGATAAATCTCTATTTTGAGGAAAAGGGAATTGTACACAACTACAGCTTTGAATAACCAAGTTGTGTTGTAAATCCTGTTTGGATTCCCATGAATCCATGTGGTTAATAAATAAGTAACAAGGTGGGCCTGGAACTCCTCTGAAGCATTCGTCAATAGGTTTATAAACATGTTCAAGTTAGTACAGAGATAAATGGCTCCACCTGTTACCCAACCCTGTAAAATTTATCAACTTCAGATTAAAATCTCTTTGCCTATCCTTATGATGAAGTTCATAATTATGAAAAAATGTATCATATATTACTCACAAGTCAAAACAAATACTATTCCTTAGATTAGTGGACCAGCACAATTACACAAGTCTGCCTACTTTCTCCTTGAACTAATTAATAGGATGCAAAAATATACTAAATTCTTTGTAAGGGTGAAGCCTTTTTACACTTGCTAAAGACATCTGTGTCTTGCTGGGTGTCTTTGAGCCAATGTAGCTGTTGGGGCCAGCTGGACAAGATTCACTCCATGCTCCTATGGTTTCGCAGTCATCCCAAGACAATAGAAAGTATGGAGATGAGAGCAGAGATATGGGCAAAGAGCTCACTCTGTTTCATTCTGAAGACTGTGAAAATAGGTCAAGTAGGTTTGTTTGTCTGTTAATGAAGTCTGCCAGAGCTTTCCCATTTCTTTTTTAGGAGAAGGCTCTTCTTGTAACACCTAATAGCATCTGACTGGTGCTGAGAGAATAAAGCAAGTGCTGAAATCTTTTTTAAGAGCACCTTAGGATCACGTCTCTCACTGAATGTTAGTAAAGGTTGTGTTCAGAATTCACCTCAGTTTCTGAAGACTGTTTTAATTAATTAAGATTTTAACATCTTCAACTAGTGTTAATAAGCCAACAGTGTAGAAAGTGCAAAAAAACCCCAAACCCAAAACAGACAAATGAAAAATGAAGACTATCATGCTGCCACTTTAAATTCATGACAGTTCCATATCTTGTGTACTGCATGAACTTCTGGTAGCCCCCTGTCTAAGGTAATAAGAAAAGGAATAAAAATTACTGGAGCAATCAAACAGCTTGCATACAAGCAGAGGCTGAATAGACAAGGTTCCTTTAATTTGGACGAGAGAAGATATATGATAAGAGATCTAAACACACATGAATGCTGTGAAGAAGAGAAAGAGGAAATGATGAGTCACAATTTTCATAATGGCAGCAGGTTCAACATTGTAAAAGGGTGATTTTTTTCACAATAGAACCATACTAACCTGTTGCTACAGGATGTGGTGAAGCATGGAAACACAGTAGGTTTTAAAAGGCTAGAAAAATTCCAAATGTCAAAATGGAGAGTGGTGGCTATTAAAAGTGATGATCCATGTGCAAATCTGGTTAATAGAAACCTTTATCTGCTGATTGCCAGAACTGGAGAACAGATAGATGACACGGTAGGACTATGTTATATTATTTTTCTTATGCCCTTTCCTGGGGATCTAGGCAGGCCAGGACGCAGGCAGGAGAGCTGTTAATCTATCAGTCTCAATGTGGGTGCTGTTTGGAGGGAAGACTCTGCCTTCATGGAAAGCAGGATGAGCAGTGCTGTCAGCCCTGGGGCCCAGAAACGTTCTGTATCCAGCTGAATTTGCTAGAGTAGGTCTTGGCAGTCTGGCTGTCCTTACATGACAGACCACAAGGGAAAATCCTGTAATACTGAGAGAAGGAAACCTCTGAGTGGGACCTTCTGAAGGTTTCTCTCATAAACATGAATTACAATGTGAAGCAGATGATGTTATTGGAAGTAAGTTCAGGGGTTTTATTCTATGGAAAGGTGACCTCTGAATTCCTGAGAAATGCCTAGATATCAGGAGACAAAATCAATGAAATGTGGGTGCCTCCTGAGGAAGATGGCAGCAAAGGGTTATTTAGAATTTGTGCCATGTTTTTTCCATGACAGGTAAGAACACATCTTTTAAGTTCTTACTTGAATCAGTTTGACGTTGTAGTTAAAATCACAGCTGAACAACCATGGATTTATCTGGCTTCCTATATAAGGTTCAGAAATTACCATGGGCAGGATATGGCACAGTGCCACTGCCACACTCTAAATTAACTGGGAGAATCTGTTTTTGCATTATGTACCACTCTACTATTAGGAAGATGGGCAGACATGTTAGACAGGACTTGTTCCCATTTGAATGATCTTGGCTCTATACTATTTTGGAAGCTAAGTACTTTAACCTTTATCCCACTGCTGCTTGGTGTGATGTAATAGTACAGCTCCTAAGTGCATTTCTTGTCAGAAGCATCTTAAATCACGCACAATTTAATCGAACTATTAAAAAATAAAGTTTATTCTCTAGCTTAATCTATTTTCCACCCTCAGTAACTGAAGTCCACTAGTAGAAGTCAATCATATTAAGGAGTGATTGGCTTCTTTCCTTGGTTTGCCTCATGGAACCACTGCCCACCTTCTCTTGGTATGCTTCTTGGGACTCTGATCAGCCAGACTGCATCACAGCAACACATTAGAGGCACTACTTGAATTTCTAAGGTCATATCTGGCAATCTATGACCCTACAGTGTTACTAGATGCTAACAAAATTTGGCAAGGAAGACGGGAATGGCTGGGAATTCAAACAGTCTCTTTGAAGCAGTGTCTCACTGGCAGGCTCTGTTGTTTGACTGGCTTTCAGTCCTTTAGTTTTCATGTTGCTTTTCCTCTAAGGTGAGCACACCACAGATCTCATTTTGCAACATCACATTAACTTTTCATGAAGGGCCATGGGGGAGTGCAATCAGGACACATGCAATGGCACTTCGCTTGAGAACTGGTACCCTCAGTGTCATCTGCATTGAAGAGACTGGTGAGGCAGAGCTGCCAGTCTGACAGACTAGATACTTTTCCAGTCACCTGAGAGGGACAGACACAAATTCTGAGTTGTATATTTAGTCTAGATGGTCTAAGCTAAAACTCTACTTCTGTCTGGGATCTGAATAGGGCATGACAACACCTTTTCAGTTTATGATTCATGTTGTATCTTAGCTTATCTGACTTGCTTTCAAAATAATTCTCTTTATGCCAGATTTGTCAATTGTCTGCTCTAGTCCATGGGTCATAGTGGAGGATATGCATCACCCTGGAGATGGCATCATTAGTTTCCACTCTGGGGTCGGGAAGAGGCTCATCAGAAAAAGGCACCTGATACTATTAAGCCTTCAGTTGTCATGGCTACCTTCCTTCCGCCTCGCTCATGGAATTGCCTTGGGAGATTTAATGGAGAAGACGCAGGAAATCTTGCATTGCTGTAACTTCTTTTTGACAGACTGTGAGATCCCTGGGTTTCTGTACCTTACCTGGAAAGTATTTTCAACCTCAGGTTCCCTTCTGAGTCAGTCCACAACAAGAAGCAAAGGATGAGACTTGGGTGAAAGAACAGCTGTGGAAAGAGAAGGGAAAATGATTAAAAGAAAGAAGAAAGTCAGTGAAAACAGAAATACATCGCTACAGAAGAGAGAGGTAATGATGAGAATCGGGAAATGGTTGCAGGAGAGAAAATGGGGAGCAGGCTGAGAGAAGAGCAAGAGATCAGAAAATAAGTGAAAGCTAGATCTAAATTTCCCTTTCGCCCAAGCTCTAGCACATAAGCTAGGAAAAATTAGGATTTCAGTGTTATACAGCAAACAAGACCTCCAAAGAGCTCTTCTCCAATGCTGCAGGAATTGGCTCCCATTTGTCCCTAGGTCCCTCTCACCCACTGACAATCACATCTGAAAGACAAAGTGAGATCACTGCACTTTCTGTCTTGTTTAACCTAAGCTGATAACGGAAGACAGGGGGAACCTGGTACCCTGAATGGCTTCAGACAATCTGAGCCCATGAGCCACTCACCAGGGTTAAACACAGAGGGCAGGAGAGCGTTGCTCCCAAGTATGCTGTCCCCGAAGATGGGCACATTAAATGGGGCTTTCATGCCTGTGGAGGAATTGGCTGCCTGGCATTCCTATACAGGAACCTGAGAAGGAAAGCAAAAACAATGGGCATTTAATGCAGAGGACCTAATGTGCCAGACATTATCACTTAGCCTAACCCAATATAATACATTCCTATACCTTTATCAAAATGCTTGTGATGCATTTGAGGATTCAATAATGAGAAAAACGCTATGGGTGTTATTACTCAGTGATCGGTTTTAACAGGTTATGTGGGTTACATTAGTGTGATTCAGTAGTAATGTGTAACAGATTCATCTCTTTGAAACATAGGGTTTGGAATTATTCATTTGGGGGTCATATAGTTCTGCAGAAAACATCTGTGATTCTCATTTTCAGGCACTAAAGAGATGTTATTGCTGCCTTTATTGTGTGTGCTGACCAAAGCTTAGACTTCTACTTGCCTGGAATAAACTTTGGGATCCCTCTTTCTCCAGCAAAATCATTGAAAAGATAGGAATCCTTAAACTGAAAATTTAAGCCCAGTCAGGACAGATTACCTCCCAACCCTTCCCACTGGCTGACTCCAACATGACTGCCCACTGTCTTTGCAAATTATTACATTGGGTTAGGCAAAAGGAAGCCTTAAACATTATTTCCTACTGTAAGACAAGCACTGTTATTTTGAACATTGCTGTGGAAGTGGCAGGGTGCTGATGCACTGAAATGCTTGCAACAATATTTTTTTGCGATTAATTTTTTGGGAGGAGGTTAAGGAAAGATCTTCCATAGTGCATTTAATTCACTTGCACTCCATCACTGAACAGAAAGTGCCTCTGAGTGTTCAGGATTAATAAAGAGCATGCAGGCCTATTTTTAGACTTAATTTCGTTGCTTGTTTCCTAGGCGTGTTCTGTGATTGAATGGTCTTTTATTTATTTTTTTTTATTAGGATATTAATTAAGAGCCTTTTTTGAGACACGTTTCCTCCTCAAACACTGTCTGCTCCCTTTTTCTCTTAATGTATAGACCATTTGCTACATGCTTACAAAATGATATCAAGTGTAAATCTAGTCCTGATAAGCAACCTTGACAAGGAAATTACTTAGCATTCAGTGTTCATAGGAAAGGAGGGTGGGAGAAAAAGAGAGAGAGGGAAAGGGAGAGAAAGGATAAGATCTCAAATGAAATCAGCACAATGTGCTCCTTTAGGATTGGTTCTAGAGCAGATAAGCTTTCTATTCCTTCATAAAAGGTCAAAGAGTCTCGGCATCAAAACTGTATTTACCAAAGTTTGCTGTCATTTGGTGAATTGATCACACGCAGAGTAAACAAACCTTTGTAAATATGAAATCAGATTAGCATTTTCAGGTTTCTCAAATGCAGCATTCTCTACAAAATGGTTGGGCATTTTTCTTAGACATTTAAATCCTATGCAAATAGTTACCGCAAATATATGAATCAGAAAAATGCACTTTCAACTGCAGTGACCACTCCTTTCTGTATCTCCTTTTATTTGAAAATAGGCAAACACAGGACTAGGTTATTTCTATTTGCTTTTTCTGTTGAATGTTTTTAATGGTTTGTACTGACAGAGGAAAAAAAATGATGTTTAGTTAAAGTTGATACAACCCACAAGTGGACATGTCAAAACAAGCTATAGAAAGTTACTTTTGATCTGTTTTATTGAGATATCTATGGTACTTTCCAATTGCGTTATGCCAAAAAAGGTAGCTCTACTCAAAAATTATTTCTTTTGAAAACCACAAATACAACTTGTCAGCCTTTTAAATGTGCTCCAGTATATTTAAAGAGATCCTTCTTAAACTATCAATTGTCTAGTGCTGGGGGTGGGGGGGAAGGCAAGTAATACAATAAAGTAATGTCAAAGATCTTTACATGAAGTACTTGATTTCATTCAAATGGTGATATTAGCTCACTGTTGTTTGTATGTGTACATACATCTGCTTTTGCCCTTGGTAGCTGCATGTGCAGGAGTTAAAAAGTAGCAGTGCAGAAAAGCTGGTTATTATGTCAGTGACTGCAAGTGCTCTGAGCCAAAACTACTATATTTGATGACACTCAGGTGTCCTTTCTATTTTAGGATTCTTCCTCTTGCTGCAGAGAAGTAATCCAGACTGAAATTTTCCAGGATTTTCTGTTTCCTCCTGTTTTAATCAGGCCTTAAAACTGGTAAACTGCTACTGAGGGGGGAAAACAATCCACCAAAAAAACTCACTCTCTTTCCGTACACAGAGATATGGTTTTCCCCACCTTAAACATACATGGTTTGAGTTCAAAGGCTCAGCTTCCTGAGTGATAGTGAAGGTCTGTTGTTTAGCCAAAGGATCAAGAGGATACTGGGCTCTGAGATGTCAGAAAGCGTGTCTAGGCAGGGGTGGGAGGTTTATCAGTGGAGGTGGGAGGGTTGGTAACCTTGATGCTTAATTACCCCATCTTATCCATGGCTGCTGTAACCACAGGGTGAGAAAGAGGAAGAAAAAAAAGCCTATATAAAATGGCTTGGGACTTCTACACCTAGGAGGAGTGTGAGGCTGGGTGCTTGTGCCTTCCCCTCCTGCTGTGGTGGAGAGCTCCTTGCCAAGCCCCTCTCCTTTGAGGGACAGTGGCCAGCTGAGGCAGGAGCCTCAGGAGAGCTGCCCTTGCCCCAGGATGTTGATGGACAGATGGACATGATGCCTTAGGAAGGCTGACCTGAAACAGAGACTGGACAGAGCAAGAGAATAAAGTAGATATTTATTGAAAGGCCTTTAGGATACACCTTGGGCAGGACAGAGCCTGACCAAGGCTACACCCAAGGTGGACTAAGAATGGTCACAAAATGGCTGACCGGTCACGAGATCTTACATTATTATAAGTTTTGGTCTATTTGCATATTGGGTTTAATTGCTCAATTACAGCTTCAGGTGGTGAAGTCTCATCCTTCTTGTTTTCTCTTGTCAGTCCACCATTGTTTATGCTGTTGGGCTGAAAGTTGTCCTTGGTCTCCAGCAGGAAAAGGATTTGTTTTGTTTGCCTACTCTGTGAAGAGAGCTTACCGGCACTTCATATGAGGCTCAGAACTGCACCCCTAGGCAGCACAGAATCTGAAAAACATGAAAGCTAAAATTTAAGGCATCAGACACACACAGTCCTGCTCAGTAACACTGGGGGCATCCATGGCAGGTGCCACCAGGTCTAATGGAGAAATGAGGTGATGCCCGAGGAAGAGTCAGACACCACCAGCCCCTCAGGAATATCCACCAAAGTAGTGCAGGTACATGCTCAGATTGAAAAAAAACAAGAAGCTTGCAAGGATGAGAGTTCCCATGGGAAGTTCAATAATCCCTGAGATATAGACTTCTTCAGCCTGAAAGGCCAAGTCCTTCTGAAGAACAGGCATCTCAGTAAGCCCTCACACTGCCCAGGAGCCTCTGCCTGAGTGAGTAGGAGACACTTGGGCCTGGTCACCCTGCAAAAACTCATGGGTAAAGGGACAAGAGGCTTGTGGTCTCTGTTAAACCATGAAAGGCATGCAAATATCAGCCTAGGAAGAGCTTCCCTACTTTATTCAGGGCTGGGAGTCCTGGGCTGAAGCTCTAACTCTATCTCCCCAGTGTCACACTGTTAGGGTAGCTTTTCCACACCATCCCTATTCTCATTACCCCTGTCAGAAGGTGACCCTCACTCCCAAGGCTGAATGGGTAGGTAGACAGTGCTCTCTGACATGGGATGTAGACTTTTATGCTTCTCTATCTGTATGTGTTTATGTGTGTCCCTGCACAATGCACTCTGCTTTAGAAAGAAGTACCTAAGACATAAAATCCATCGTAATAGGGCAGCTTGGAGAAAAATGAAAAGAGGAAAAGTTGAAGATGATTTTAATTTGTATGAAATGTTTACCTGTGTTCTGATAAAACTATTGCCATAATGTATTGCAGTCTCTGGTAACTTACACAGCTTTTAATGCACTAAGATGTTGCGATTTTCACTGTTTTCATGGAATTATAGAATCATTTAGGTTGGCAAAGACCCCTAAGGTCATGGAGTACAACCATTAATCCAGCACTGCCACAAAACCATGTCCTTAAATGCCACATCTACACATCTTTGAAATACCTTCAGGAATGGTAACTTCACCACTTCCCTGGGAAGCCTGTTCTGAGGCTTCACAACACTTTCTGAAAAGAAATTTTTCCTCTATCCAATCTGAACTTTCCCTGGCACAGCCTGAGGCCATTTCCTCTTGTCCTGTGGCTTTTTTACTTGTGAGAAGAGACCAGCGTGCTCCTAGCTCAGACCTTCTTTCGGGCAGATATGGAGAATAGCAAGGTCCCCCTCAAGCCTCCTTTTCTTTGGGCTAAACACCCCCAGCTCCCTCAGCCATTCCTTATAAGCCTTGTGTTCCAGATCCTGCACCACCTTCGGTGCCCTTCTCTTTCTCCCACAGACTGATTGAGGAATCCCCACTTGATCCGCATACAATCCCCACTTGTCCAGATACAAATAACAGAAATATTAAACGGAGCTGGCACCAGCTGACCCCTGGGGCACACACTTGACTTCCCAGAGTTACAGCCATGGATGTACCTCCATTCCCCACCACGCTCTAGGCCTGAACATCCAGCCAGTTTTTATCCAGTGAACTGTGCACCAGTCCAAGCCATGAGCAGCCAGATTCTGCAGGAGAATGCTCTGAGAAATGGTGTCAAAGGCTTTACTAAAATCTGAGTAGACACATCCATAGCCTTTCCCTCACCCACTAAGTGGGTCACACTGTCATAGAAGGAGATCAGGTTGATCAAGAAGCCTTTCACGCGCCCATGTTGGCTTGGCCTGGTCCTCTGGTTGTCCTGCAGTGTAATGGCATTCAAGATGATCTACTTCATAACCTTCCCCAGCACCAAGGTCAGGCTGACAGGCCTGTACTTCCCTGGATCCTCCTTCTCCCCCTTCCTGTAGGTGGGTGTCATATTTGCCCACCTTCAGCATTAAGTACCTCAGCATTTTCCTCATCCTTTGTCAGTGTTTTTCCTGCATCAAGTAAAGGATGGAGATTCTCCTAAACCTGCCTTTTACTGATAGTGCATTTATGGGACTATTTTTTAATTGTCCTTTACAACAATAGTCAAATTAAGTTCTATTTGGGCTTTACCCCTTTTAATTTCCTGCCTGCATAACCTCATAACATTCTGGTAGTATTCCTGAGTGGCCTGACCCTTCTCACAAAGCCCATAAACTCCTTTTTCATGCACCAAATTCCAGCCAAAGGTCCCTGTTCAGCCAGGCCAGTCTTCTCCCACACTGAGTCATCTTTCGGCACATGGGGTCAGCCTGCTCCTGTATCTTTAAGATTTCCTTCTTGAAGAATGTCCAGCCTTCCTGGACCACTTTGCCCTTCAGGACTTCCTCCTGAAGGACACTGTCAACCAGGCTTTTAACTGGACAAAATCTGCCCTCTGAAAGTCCAACATGGCAGTTCTGCTGACTCCTGCTCCTTATTTCTCCTAGAATAAAAAAACCTCTATCATTTCACAGCTGTTTTACTCTTTTATTAGCTTCTTTGTGTTTTAGCTTTTGATAGATATTGGTGACTTTCCCCTTTTTTTGTGCTTCTGAGCCTCTTGAAACATAAATCCGCTGGTAGGGAAAATATATAAGGATAAGATCAAGAGCACTTAAGAATACAAGAATTTATTAAAATACTTTTTCATTAAATTGTAAGTTGCATGTTTCTAATTTTGCTACTGCAAACGAAGACTGTGTTGACACTCTTATCAAAATGTGTTCATGAAGAAGGTTATGGTGAGTTGTACTGTAAAGGTGGCATCAGAAGAATGTATATATCTCAGTAAGAAAGAATTAAAGCCTTGATAAATTCATCTGTATATGGCATGACAACTAAAGCAGACCAAAACAGCCTCAAATTCAATCTTAAATAAGAATGCCTGTAACTTTATTTGAGTATCTGAGCAAAAAGCTTTGTGAAGCACTAAAAGAGGTAGCACTTCCTGCAATGATTTATGCCTATTGACTTCTGTGAGTAAGGACTTTGTCTAGTATTAGGTGTTAGCAGGATTGGGCCAAACCTAGCTCCTCATGGTAGCAAAGCATGCTTATTGCAAGCCACTAGCTGTCAAAAATGAGCAACTGCCAGCATCTGGGTGAGGTTTGGCTCTCCTATGCAACAAGGAATTCAGAGGACATTGCTATTTTTTGATAGTGCAAGGAACCAGATCAGGTTTTAACTTGACTGCAAATTAAGAGCTCACTAGGCATAAGAAGAATGCTCCTGCACAGAGCAAGTAGGCTGAGCAAGAAGAAGTGTGTGTGTCTGATCTTGCAAGGAGCCTATTAATGGAGTCATTAAAAAAGGACCTGTTCTGCTGTTGGTGGAAGCGTTGCACATGACTCATGGGCTGTATCAGTGCAGCATGTGGTTCTCTGCCCGCAGCCGCCTTAGCCTGGGAGCTTGACTTCTGTGCAAGTGTTTCACTTCCAATAAAAATCAGCCTGTCTGCCCAGTTACTCTGGCTGTCTGCAGTAACCCCTGGCCAATCCACATGGATTTGGGATATCCAGCAGATAATTTGCTCCCATCTCTGCTACTGCGCAACCTCACAGACAGCAAAGCGGGGAGATCCAGCTGTTAAAGCCAGCTGTTGAAAACCACCTCTGATGCCTCCAGATCCCTGTGATATTGACTCCTTTTCTGGGAGTCATGCCACAGGGCTTGGCTCAGCCAGAATTTCCTGCTTCTTGCCTGTTTTCTCCAGCTCTGTGCTGGAAATCCCCACTCAGTTCCCCTCTCCCCCAGCCCGTGCCCCCAGGGCCAGCGTGCACCCATCTGCCCTGGGTGATCCCTTCCACCCCGCGCTGCTCTCAGCGTGTTCCACGCTCCCCGTGCACAGCAGGCTGCACACTCATGGCTTGACTTGCTGTTTGCTGTTTGCCCCGCGTGTGTGTTTGTGTTTGTGGAGGGCTGATCCATCCCTCAGAAGGAAGTGTGGGAGAACCCGACTGGCCAGGAGCTGCACTGACTTGGATTCCATCAAACGTGGAATCCTTACATCTTGTTTTCTTGTCCACTTCCACCTGTTTTGTTCACTGGATGGTTTTCTGGGCAGTGAGAAGATCAGAGGCCCTCTCTCAACTAAACATCTTCATGCATGCCCATCTATTATAGCCATACAAACACTTCTAATAAGCATTGTTCCTGATACTTCAGTATGACCAGCATAAAATGCTGAGAATCAGTGAAGCTATCAATAAATTGTAAGATTTAAAAGTAACGAAAATCCATTCAGGTAATTTTATTTGCTGAATTGTTGCAAAGTGTGTGAAATAGATTCTGATCATGTATCACATCTTAATCCTTAAGTCTTAAGGGGTAAAGATTTTATAGAAAGAGAAAATAGATATTTTGGAACTAACTACTGATTCCAGCAGAGTAAGCTTTTAGAAAGCCACCAGTGACTATGAGATACAAAGCAAAAACTAAATATGGGGTAACTGAAATGTGGTAGCAAAGCTTCCAAGTAAGTTCAACAAGAAGAACAGGTTCTTTATTTGATGAATCTCAAGGTTGAGACAAGAACTGACAAAATTGATATTTTTTTCACATAAATACTTAAAATATTTATTATTTTTCTAAAGCAAAAGAATCTTATTTTGACTATTAGATTCTTAAACTCTCAGTAAAAAGGAAAAAAAATCCCTAAAGCAAACTTAACCTAGAAAAAAGTAAAGTCAAACTTTTAAAATACAGACAAAAATTTGTTTGATGGAAAGTTCCTTTGATCAAAAATGTTTAGGGAAGTTTTGTTCCACCTGGTAGACAAGTAAAGCAGACATGTATTTGTTATTCCTCTTATGCTTTACATGTCAGACTGGGCCCTATTGTTGTCTATATAAGGTGTAAGCACACCTGTATATGTAAAATGCAGGGCAGCATAGTATTTGTGAAATGCTGCTGGTGATTGGAATATGCAGAATGGATTGGATATATGCAGAATAATGGTCATTATAATAATCTCCATGTGCTCATGCCTGCATTTGTTGTATTGACCTATCTTGAAAGTTTCATAATTAATTTTCAAAGGGTCAAAGATAAGAACTGAGAAAATACAAGCTGTATGTATGTTTACCATAGAAGTCAGGTTACATTTGCTTTTCAGGACCCAGTGTGGGAGAAACACTGTCACCAATTACATTTTTGTAAGTTTTAAACCTTTCTCTGCTATGCAGAAGACAAACAGCCTGTGCATCTTTACCCTTTCTGGGGGTTGTTGTGTGCAAATAAAGACAGTAGCACAGTAGTGAACCTCAATGTTCCCAATTCCAATAGTCTAACAGCTCACTGGTTGTGGGAGACCACAGACATGCTCTGCTGCAAAACTCACTTTCCTCCCAAAGCCTCCCTTCTGGTAATCCACTGCAGCTGATGGAAAATGAGGTTTTAAAATGGTCTGCTTAACAAAACACGAGAGAAAATGGTCAGCTTTTCCTTACCTTTGCTTAAAACTGGAAATTACATGGGAGGGATGAAATTGCAGAGGAGAGAAGGGTCAAAATATTTCCACCATCATTTTACATGCAGGGTAGTGAGGGATGGGAGAGGACCAGGGATATACATGGTCCTCTGCTACAGCTAGCCCAACGAGCTGGCAAAATTGGGGTAAGAGTTTCTAGGGTCAGTCAAAAGACTGCTGGCCACCTCTAGTGGTCACAGGTAATTCATACTTTCTAGAAACATGATCTTGATATGTCTGAAGGCATTTGGCACTGGCCTACTCTCTGAAATCTGGGAAAGATCCAAAGTGCTTTTCTCAGGGAGGCATTAGCAGTGCTTCTTCCCAGCTGGGACAACCCTGTGCTTGGTTTCTTCTCAGTCAAGAGCAGAAACAGTCATTAAAGTTACAGCACTCACGAGTTTGATGGGAATTAGAGTCAGTTCTGGAGCAAGCCAGAGAAGTGTGCCATTTCCACCCTCTACATTGCTCTCAGAGGGAACACTGCAAAAAGCCTGCAGTATGGAAATGGCAAGGTGGACAGACATCTGGAGACATGTTCAATAAAGGAAAGCATTAATTTAAGAGATTCTGCCAGAGTGCATCAACGAGACTGCACATGAAAGGAAAAATAAAAGGGCAAAAAAGAAAGGCAAAAAGATAAAGAGTCCATTCCCAGTCTATGGAAAAGTAGGATGGTCTGAAAGGAATTGTCAACTTTGCTGAGAAAAAGAGCTGCACACAAGAAAAATGTAACTTTAAAATACGCAACCACATGATGTCGGGTATGCTTAATGGAGGGAAGGACTATATTAATCTGTTTGAATTGCTAATTGGGGATTTAGTTGGCTAGATTGGGGGTTATAAGATTAAGGCTTTTCTTCTGTGTTTTTGTTCTTTTCCAAAGGTAGGAATCCTCTATAGATCCCCATTCTTGGGAATCTAATGCCCTCAAATGCACAACTCGGCAGCTGACGAGCAAGCTGATAAAGCATTCCTTGCAGATACTTAATGGGTACATTCTGTATCTCCGTCTGCATCTTTTTGTCTGCCTATCTTTTTTTTTTTTTTTTTTTCCCCTTAGCACGCTTGGAGGAAGGTAAGCAAACAAAACAAACTGAAAGAACTATGTCTTCCCTTCATGTTTATTGTTACTTTTCCAGAAGTCATTTCCATTTATGGAAATAAATCCCTAAATTTCTCCTGTTTATAGGGTTAAATTCCCTATTTTGTTTCTATTTGCTTCAGCTGAGTAGGACAAAATGGGAAGAGACTTCAGGAAAACTGTACATCAGAACACACTGGACTCCTTGGAGGAGGAGGCAGCTTCATGCAAGGCAAGTTTGACATGACAGAATGCTCCCTCACTTTCTTGGGCACAGATATCAGAGTTCACTGGAGAAAATAGTTTTTATTACCCTCTAAAACTACAGGTTTGTACCACAATTGTTCTAGTATAATAACTGAAATAATAATAATAAAGGTGTGAAACAAAGGAGAGCCTTTATTGTTTAAGACAGCAAGAGGCGGGTTTTTACTGTTTGGTTGTTTATTTTTGGGCAAAGGGAAGCTGGTGAGGTTATGTCATTTGTACAGCTTCCAGTGGAGAACTGGGACATTTTGAAATCATTGATTTAGTCTTTAAAATAGGCAAATACAAGAAAAATATTATGTAGTAAAATGACTACAGAAGTTCTAAGTCCTAAAGTGTACACAGAAACCCTCTTCAAAAATCTTGTTGCAATAATTACCTGTATTTCTCCAAAAGTAAGGACAAAATAGCTTCATATCCTCCCAGTTGTTTTTTGGAGCAGAAAAGTCAGAAACATTTTTTTCCTCAAGGAAAATTACGGTAAATTCTGTGTTTGGTAAAAATGTGGTAACTATCCTTATCCAAAAGGTCAAAAACAAAATTTTCAGTTGCTTTCTTATATGTTTTTGCCAGGAGCTTCTACATTGAGTACACATAACTGCCAAACTCATTTGAATCTCGTTCCTTGTGTACTTCAACTTCCCAGTGGTTGCAACTGTTTAAAAAAACCTGTGACTAGACCAATATTGGTAGAGTACAGCTGACTCCCAGATTGCCTCTTTACACACATTTTGCACCTGTAAGAATGGCTATTTATGGTGCAACTGTAATGATGACCTGGATTTAAGTTGTTAACAAAGCTGGATCTCACATTTTTCCTATGGAACAAAGTTGGATCTCACATTTTTCCTATGAGGTCCAAAATCTTTATTCTCTCGTGTGGGCATATTTCTACTCTGATCAGAGCCTTAATGAAGGCAAAGAAAGACCAGAAATGCTCAGGGATGCACCAGCTTTGATAGTAGATCAGGGACCCAGCAGGCCGTGGCAACCTGCCCACTTTTAATGGGATGAATCTCATAGGAAATTTTGCATGAAATTCATTGTTAAAACAGTGCCAAGTCAGATCCTTCAGCTATAACAGAAGAATCAAAATATGGCTCTGGAGGAAGCTGAAAGCATGATAGGTGCTGCTGCTGTATGACTGAAAGTACCTTGTGATATGGTGAGGAGCTGAGAGAGTATTTTTTAGAAATTATTGTTAAAAATTCTGTTCACTACACAACAGTGGAGAGAAAGTTTGGGGCACAATGAGTAGCACATAGATGAAGCTGATAAACAGCTTCAAAGCTGGGAACACTCCAGGAACCCTTTCCTGGATAAGAAAGCATTTCAAATAAGTTTGCTCCTCAGTATTTTTGGACTTAGAGGCTCTAACAAGTTGCAGTGCAGGTGACCTCCTTCTGCAGTGTGCTTTAGCTCTGGAACATGTCCACCTTGTTGAGATGGAGCTGGTGCATCTTGAACACTGAAAGAGGAACTGTGGCACTTCTACTCAGCCAAGTGAGCTGTGCTGGGGATAATCAAATTGCTGCTCCTGGAAGACACTTGTCTTCACTGATCCAAATTTTAAAGCGTCTTATAGAATTCACTCATCACCCTACATCTGTCCCCTTGTCAGATGGGCTTGATCAGTATTACTCGGTTCCTTTGTAGAGATTTAAAAGCTTCCCATTCTTCCTTTGAAATGTGGGAATAAATCGCATATTGGGTTTTGCAAAGTGAGTGAACGGCCCCTTTCAACTAGTCAGCAAAAAGTTTCAATAGAGGAATTAAGGCCGATGGAGAAGGAAATGTGATTCTGGGCTTAAAAGTTGTTTTTGGTGCAGACTTCTAGAAACCTAGTGCATACATTCATTGTGTTAGTAATAATGGAAAAGAGATGTCTTAAACAAATACCTTTTGTAGGATAAGTTTAATGCCACAATCATATTACTTGGATTGACTGCAGAAATGGGAATGCAAATGATAAACCTTTCCCAACAACACTAATCTGAGAGGAGCTCTCTGGGAAGAATAGCTTCTGAAATATTGTACACAATGAAATATTGTGTCTTTCCCTACCCCCAAGGTTGAGGTCTTCTTCCCCTCTTCAGGCAAGTGGCACTAGTCGGATTACAGTGCAATCATAACAACTAAAGATGGAAAAAGCTATTGGGCCATTTAATCTCTTCCCCTGCCAGTAGAGGATTACTCCCGAAGCATGTTCTTCAATACCTTGTCCAGTGCTGGGTGACTGGAGCAATAGGTTTCTATAATTTTTTAGGGAGATTATCTTTTAGATAAGACCTTAATGACCTATGTCCTAACTACTCTGCACAAATCCTCCAAGCTGGATTCCTCAAAGTTAGGCTTAAATACAGCTGTGTGCATGCATTTGCCTGTATTTGTTCTTAAAATCAAGCTTAGGGCTGTCACAGTGATTTTGATTGAAGTTGTTAACAGCTCTTTGGACTGAACTCCCTTCACTCCCACAACTGTAACACGTAAAGTAATTATCTGGCTGTATGGTTTCAATCCATGTATAAGTACATATTGGAGGTTCTTCTGCAAGTTTTTAGTTTGTAAAGAGATCCAGGGTATTTGAAAATCCAATCATCCATTAATGAATAGTTTGACTAAAGTCTTGTTTTCAGTTCCTATTGTGTGGTTTGCTCTTTTAAAGAGCTGTAGATAAATTTGGGCTTACTTACTGATTTATTCACTGCTTTTTTATTTTTTGATCTATGTGGCCTCTTTTTTTGTGTTAAGAGTTGTTTTGTTATTTGTCAGGGACTTACAGTTTGCTTACCGAATTATAATTGTGAAGTTATAATTATTTTTAAATATGAAGCTTGGTAAGACATTTAGTTTTCCTATATTTCCTGCATTTCCTCCATATTATTATTATTGTTGTGCATACATCCTTGTAAGTGCGGGAATTCATATAGGGCCATCCATTTTCTAACTTCTTCACTGTGTTTTGAAGCAAGTGCCCAGAGAACTCCACATTTGCAGTCATTAGAAACTTTCTTTACTTCAAACAAGAGAATAGCAACATAAGCAGTATAACATACAATGTAATAATATTTCCTTTCTCCACTAGTGAAGAGAGCTCAATTGTTCCTCCATTCCTCAGGCAATGGAGCAGCCACATTATTAGCAAATTCTAATATGAAAACAGGGCGGGAAATGTTAATTTAGGTATGAACAGTCATGTATTTAAGCTTTAGACATGTAGGATCAAGGTGTAAATTGATACTATACTGTTGAAGATTTGATGAAAGGAAAAGGTGGTAGGTACTCAGATTTAACAGGAAACTTTATCACGTTGTTCATGTTTTTGCATCTGGATTTGTGGTTATTTATTAGAAGAGAGGACTGGCCCTTTTTGTTTCTATAATAGAAAGATAGAAATAAATAGAAATATTTAAAGGAGGATTAGATTGTGCAAACAGTTTCAGACAAACACGCTACCAGAGAAGAAGGTCACATGAGATCACAGTGGAAGCACGTCAACAACCTGTGATGGTCTTGCATGTTGAACAGCCAGAGATCTGTAAGATGGAGCAAAAATTATGAAAAATGCAAGGTCAGTTGGCAAGTTGACTAGAAAAATTATTTCTTTTTTTTTTTTCCTGAACAAAATACACGTAAGGATGAAAATAATTACAAAAAAATCTCTACTCCTTAATTAAGGTGACAGTGTTTGTCCATTCTGATTCTGGCTCTTTGGTTTGTTTCTTTGACATTGCAGAAAATTCATGAGCTTTATCTGCTGATTCAATTATGTGCAAATTTTCACCCGAGGCTTCAAAAAATTTTTGTCATTAAATTGATGAGAAAAATAAACAGTTTTCCATCACTAAACATCCATGTATCTAATATGGACTTGACCTCTAAAAAGAGGGCCAAGGAGTAGCTGTGCAATGGCACAGAAATTTCAGGGAGCTGAAGTTCTTTGTAATGTCAAATGTAGCAATTTTCTGACACTGAAAACCAGGGATATCAGGAAAGTGGGTGCCAGCAACAGTCAGGACTGATTAATTTCATTATATGCTGCTAAGGCAGCCTAAACACTTGTGTGTAGAAGTTTTCTACTGACATGCAGTAGAAAACACGTGGGAGCTCTCTTTGGCCTGGAGGGCAGCTGGCACGGCCTGGCCTGGCTCAAAAACACACGGCTTCATTTCCATCGTCCCCCAGAATAGAAACCTCATCCCCTGCTGCTTATTGGCAGTGGTCCTCCATCTGCAGCAACCCTGGGCCATGCCCAGACCATGTCAAGGAAAAATGAGACACTTGGCAGAGGTCAAAACTGTGCCACGCGCTCGCCAGCAGCATCCCAGCAATGGGGATCGCCGGCTGGAGCATCTCTCCTCGCTCTGCTTCGCTTTCCAAAGCAGGCTGCAGTCCTACGTGCCCGGCCTCATATTAAGCTGCACACGCACAATTTTACTGATTGCAAAACTATAACAGAATATATATATATTTTTTATTTTCTTTTTTTTAAGCTGTGACAACTTTAGAGGTAATCCTGACATAAGCTAACAGATAGTAGCTGAAAGACTGGGGTTCTGGAGAGAGCAAGCAAAGTGTATAAATGATGCAAGAGATGCTTTGATTGGGATACATAAATAGAAGGAGAAATTCAATGAAAAAAAACACATTAAAGAAAAAAAACCTGGACCTAGTTTCTCTATTCCTCAATTGTATCTTCCAAGAGAAAATGTTCCCAAGAATGTTAGTACTTTTTCTCAAATCTGCTGAAAATACTTAGCAGGTCTGATTAAGTCAAGGATAAATTTAGTTATCCCCATAGCTGGTTTGATCTCAATTGCATTTTTGATTGCTTGGTTGTAATTGCCATTTTTATTTTATTGTATCTCTAATAGGTGCAAAGTTTCTTTTAATTTAGTGGTATCTAACTTACCTTGCAGTGTGTTTTGGTTCTAAGCAATTTCAGTCTTAAGCATACTTAATTCCCTTCTGAGATCCTCCATCACTAACAACACAAGATCAAATAACCAACTAATTAAAATTTATGTCCATCTTCTATTGAAGTCATCATTCATATCCCCTTGAGTAGGTGATTTCTGACTGTGTGATCCCACAGGAATATTTTTATGTCTACAGTAATATGTGAGTGTGGAAATGTGGAGTTTATTCTGTTTCATTCCTGTGTAAATGGAAAAGGTTTCCATTAACGAGTATTTTTTTTCCCATTTTCAGATATACTCTGCAAAAATGTAGCTAAATTTGCCTTGCTTCAAGGAAACAGTGTAAATTTATATATGTATAATTTTCTAATTAAAATGCACATCAGTTAAGATAAACTTCATCCTTTAAAAGCTACCTTTTTTCCTGTTATTTCCTTATAGGCATGACTGTTTCCCTGGAAATAGGGGTGCAAAAAGCCTTCTGAGAAGGCAGTATCACTCTGAACAGGGTTTTTGGGGTGTTGGGTGACTGCTCATCTCTTCTGTGGGTGAAAAATGGCCTTAGCTTGTACCTAATGACAGCTTTACCTCCCCAGATATGTTTATATTTGCAAAGGAAGGGCAGCAGGAGCTCAGCCTTAGGGAGGTGGATCCCCTTTATCCACGCTGTTTAACTGCCCATTGGCACCACACTGGACACATCCCAGTGCCCACCAGAGAATGGCACGTGCCCATGGCTGTTCCCAAGAGGCAGGAAGAGTGAGACTGCGAACTTTCTGGCTGCCTTCACTGTACATAGTACTCCAGCACTGTCCCAGGAAGATTTGTAAACCCTTAAATGTATACTCATGTGCCATTATGTGTTGAAAACAATTTTCACCAAAGGCTTCATGCTATGAAAACACCACTGTGGTGAGCAGTGACACAGTTCTCACAGCATTTCAAAATCATGGAACTACAGAAGAAGACACAAAGGATGTTAGTCCTGTCTTAATTTTCCATGTTGGCAGCGCAATATGGTCCAGAGGAAACCCAGGACCAAGTATGGTGTTGCAGGGATAAGACCAGGTCATTTGGCCTCAGGCCTGTTTTATTTAGCATGAATTTCAACACCTCTTTAGCCATAGAGACACAGCTTAAAACAACATTTGCTAGCTCTGCTTCCCATGTAAGGACAAAGAGGGGGAATGGCCCTTCCTCTCTGCAGTGCCCCCACTGCATCACTGCTCTCCTTTCACCCAGGTGGAAGAAGCCACCTAAGAAACTCTAGAGGTCCTAGAAACCTAAGACCTCTGCAAACTCACAGACCTCAGAACAGACCTCCCGGTGGAAAACCACAGTGCTGCAGAGCAGCCTCCTGTCAGACAGAAATGCTGATTACCAAGGAAAGGAATTAGAACAGGGTTTGGCCCTAAGTGAGTGTCCAACAAAACAGTTGTGCATGCAAAAGTGGTTATGATAGAGCAAAGGGCATCATGACTTCCTGATAAATTGTGTTCTCAATAGGGTTTTTTTAGGGAAAATTAAAAGTCTGATGATGTTTTCAGCACTGTTATTTATGCCACTCTGTGGCTTATTTGCTTTTATCTAGATGGTTGCAATGATTTTATGCATCATTTCTGCTGAGTCAGGTCCACATTTGAACACATCCGGTAGGCATGAAGTTCTTCCAACCAGGACAATTCCCAAGTACACGCTGTCCTCAGTTTCGACAAAATAATTAAGAGATACTGTGGGACTGTCTGCTTTAGCAGTGCTTGATATGACAGGCAGGTACACCCAGCCACCCTGGGCAGTGCTTAGAGACAGGGCACCACAGAGCAGGATGTCCTTGGATCTTCCAGATGTCTGGGACAAGGTGGTCCCACACCTCCCCAGCTGCTGGTGGGTGTGGGCTGGGAAGGGCAGGTGGTAGCCTTGGCAGCTCAGGGGCAGTGCTGCACCCTGTGCCCACATGAGGAGTGCTAAGCAGGACTAGAATCCCTCCTGCTCAGGCCAACCCGCACTTTCACACTTGACCTGGCAAAGCCCTCGGAGCTGGAGCAGAGAAAGGAGTGGCCTTGCCAGAGGTCTTGCATCAGAGCAGTGGAGAAATGAAATATCCTTCTCTGGGGTCCCACTGCCGTGGGCTGGTTTCCTCCATTGCTTTTGAACTGAGAGGAAGTGAAATGTGCTGTAGCTCCACATGGATCTGCTCCCACTCACTGCTGTCTTTTGGGTCTCAGGCCAGACCACTGCTCAGGTTCTGGGGACAGCAGGGAAGAGACCTGCAGACACAACCAGACTGTGTGTCGGAACAGACACCAGCACTGCTTGTCCCCAACACAGGCAGAATTAGCTAGTTATAAAGGAATTGCACAGGATTGGAAGCTCTCCTGACCACACAGGTTTTTGGTGCTGGTGTTTCCGGCACCAATAGCAGAGAAAAAATTTCGAGGACTCTGTCTGTGATCAGTTGAAAAATACTTACATTGGCGATTGCTAGTCATCCTCTTCACAAGCATACCAGTTCTGTTCAGAAATTACTGTGGGACTGATGGAATTTAGGCAGGAGGATATGATTGAATGCTTCTAAAACAAGAACGACGATGAGAAATACCACGTAGTGGTTCTAGGAACATATTTCTCCTCCAGCCTCCTGTGTGGGGCCATAATTAGAGATCTGATTTACCATTATTGCATGATTTATTTCTTTTAGTTCTTGCTTCCACCGAGTCTAATAGATTTCTCATGTTATTAGATAACCCTCTCTGTGAGCTGTTGTATAGATAATGGTTTCATGCCGCAGACCCAGAGCTTTAATTTTCACGAGTGCACTTAAAAATAACAATCAGGCAATGAGTTATTAGTCAAGTTATTACTCTCAATTGTGCCACCATTAAATAGTTTGATGCCTTTCTTAGCTACAGGAGCAATTGGCTGAGTGTCCTCTCTGTCTCCCAGATGGGGAATGAGCCTGGTGACTCTCGTTGTCCCTTCAGAGGGGCTCAAAGCCCCTGGTTGTTGGTGCTTGTCATGTCCAAGGCTCAAGATAAGCACATACACCCTGTAGACTACAGTGGAATTAAAACAGATGCTTTGTTAAGTAGATTTATATTTGAATACTTGGTTCAATTTAAGGAAAAAAATGAGTGCTTTTTACGGCATTTTTTCTGGTGAGCTGTGGATCCAGTTCTTCAACCACTGCAGGACCACAGAAGAGCCACTCCCCAGCTATTGGCATGGGCTTTTCCATTCTGAAACTGTATATCAGGTTACCTGGGCTTTGAGAGTGTGATCATATCAGAGCCAGAGCCCACTGTGAAGGGCATTTGATGCGTAATGGATGTCGTTCGGCAGTGGAGCCAATCAGCCTCTTAAGCTTTTATTGCATCCCACAACGTGAAAGTGGAGAAGTCCGAGTTTTATTTAGCTCCATAAAATATTAAACCTCAACAGTGATGGAGTTGATAAAAATCTGTATTTTGTAAAAAGCTTTTGTTTCAGGGCTATCCTTTTTATCATTAGCCTGTGCATTCTCAGGAAAAATAAAATAAATAAAATAAAAGCAATATCTATTATTACCAGCGAATGATCCAATAAGTGTCTTGGGTATTTCTGCCAAACTTCTGTGCAGGTTCCTAATGAGGGAGATATTAAGTTAAAATCAATGTGGGAGTAGTTCTTGTAGACCAGGGGAAAGTGTGTCATTATTTTTACTGGCCAAATATAGTATCATCATCCATTAACTCCCTAGCTGAAAAATATCCTGTAGCTCACTGGGATGCTGATCAAGTCATATTCTTGTATATGATTTCTCTTAAGACATGCCCAGCATGTATTTCAGCAGGAAGATTTATGACAGGAGAATCTCAAAGCTCTGGGAAATTTTGTGTTGCTACATTTTACATAAGAGCACAAGCTCTAAAGAGCATTTGTATCCTACAAATCTACAAAAATAAAAAGGAAAAAAGCTGTGACATAAAAAACTGTTTGCTGTAGGCTACAGGAAGTAATTTTATCCAAACAGACCATCATGAAACTTTGAACCTTAAACTAGCTAGTTCTCAAGAAACATAACAAATCTCAAAGTACAAGCAAAAAATAGTCATGAGGAAATTCAAGATCTCTTGTTCAAGTTCAAGTTAAAACTATGAAGACACAATCCATGATACATATGCTTTTAAGGAGCTGATGTTCTAAATAGAGGTAGGTAATTTTTGTCTTGTTTGGAATTGTCTGAAATTATTGATGGATTTCAGCTGAAAAAGTGAATTATTCTGACTCCAAAAAATAAAATTCAAGAGCATGGTTCAGCTCTGCATTAAATAAAAATTCATTATGGGTGTTGCTTATGCTCTTAGAGAAGAATTTTTAAAAATCGTTCAAGAAAAATATAACAAAGGAATCCTTTCTCTCTTCTAGATTAATGTAATGGTCTATGGTTTTATGTGTCTAGTTTGACCACACAACTCAAACACAGTTTTTCACCAAGTTCTGTACTTACATCAGTGTAGAAAGGCTGTTGAGTAATTAATTTCATTGAACATCATTAAAACAAGATATCTCAAATCTGAAGTTTTGTCTCACTTCATATAGGAGGAATCACTGAGAGGCAAAAGATTTAGAATCCTAAGGGAGAGAGAGAGTATATGAAATCTACCTTGTTTGGTATTTTCTGGTATTGTGATCATCCCTGCTATGGCCTTCTCAGGGAAAATAGTTTAATGTGCTTCAGGAACAATTGATTTAACAAAAGCAACATGCAGCTATTTGGAAAGGCCCCGACAAGCTGTCAGTGAAGTGAATTTGAAAAATATGCTGGGTGAGGGTGTGTGGGAGCAGCCCCTCTGTGGAGCCACAAGCAGCTGTGGGGACACAGAGCACCAGGCACTGCCAGTGGGAGATGCCAAACCCCAGACCCTTCTCTCTACCCTCCCTCAAGCTGCTTGGGGGTCTCTCAGACCCACATCTGACAGTGGCCATGCCGCCAGGTTCTGCAGCAGCTCCTGAGGGCTGCTGCCAGTAAAGTCTTCCTGATCCTCCAGGGAAGGGAGCCTGGGTGTGCACAGGGCAGCCCTTTACAGTAAACGCAATCCCCACTCTCGTTAACCCTCTCGTTTGATAATGATCCACTAATGGAGAGAATTAAAGTTGGCAGCCTTTGCCTTGCAGCTGTTCTCCACTCCCTCCTGACGAAGACAGGCTTTGGGGAGCCAGTCTGCCATCAGGAGATGCTCCTTCCCTTAGGCTCTGCCTCCTCCTCGCATTGCAGAATCCAAGCCCTGTGGCTGTCTGCAGGGCTGAGGCACCCAAATGGCTGCATTTATCTATTTCAATGTTGTTAGAAGTCAGGCAGGCTAATTTTGAAGCTTGGATGTCTTAGAGTTCCTGCCAGAAAATAAAGAGTATACCATGAACTTTACATTGCCTGCTACCAGAATTGCTTGAATTTCTGTTAAATCTTTGTAATTTCTCTTTTTTTCCTTGCTGGTTACATGGCTTTTCGAAAAGTCCTTTCAGTTCTATTATAACATTATAAATCACCTGCTGAACGATTTGGATTCAAGGTGGTTGATTCCTCACAGTTTCTGCAAGATCAAAGGCATGGCTGTCCTCCAAAAGCTGTGATGCTTCACATCAAAGTTCACAACGAAAACTATCTCAATTTTCCTCTTCAGCATTTGGATTTGACTTTATGACAATAACATTTCAACTGGCATGTTCAGCCTTCATTTGCAAGAGGACACGGCTGTGCCGGTTAGCATGGCAAAGGCAAAATCAAATGGAGCAACCCTGATTTCAAACCTTCTGTTCCTCAAATTTGTGAGCTTGTTTAAAAAAGTGAATGTCTTAAGCACTGCTATAAATATCCCTTTGGTAAATGCCCTGCGTATCTTTCAATCCATGCTGATCCTTGTAATCACAGCCACATTGTTCTGGCTGTGTCATTGAAAATGCTTTTGACAGGACAAATGATGATCACCTGTGCTGGAGTTTGTAAAAAAAGCCGAAGATCAAATCTGTTATTTCATCAAGAAAAAACAACATTCAGTTCATTTCTTTCTCTCTTTCATGTGCAATTCTTTTCACTGTTTGTTCACTAGCTTTTTTCATTCTTTTTCTCCATGAGGCTCACAAAACAAATAACTGGTGGGAAGTTCATAAAGGAATTGCTTTTACTTGCTTCAGGTGCTGACGGCCTGGTGTGGCTTGTTATGCTGGAGTTTTCTTCTTAAAGCAGAAAAAAAAGAAGGTTTAGGGACTGGACTCTGCTTGAAAGTAAGAGTTCTGCAGATGTGTGATGGCTGATACTTCTGTACCTATTCTTGTACAGCAGAACTAGACTTTAAAGTGTCTGAATCTGGTATATTCGGAGAATATCAGTCATAAATACTTTCATGTCTGACTCATTTAAGCTAGAGTTGTAACTTTCACATTGCCACGTGCCTTTATATTATTGAAGTTTAAAGGAATTCCTTTCGAAGCCTAATGTTTGGCTCATGATGAAAGAAAATCAAACGGTTTATTTGGAGTTACGTTAAATAATTACGTGTGTAACCCTTTAAATGCCAGATATGCAAATAAAGTGCTGTATGGTGACTTGCTTAGCAAAAACTTAAGGCCAAAATCCCCCTGTCTTTCCCCCTCCCCTATCCCATTCCTGTTTCTTTTGAAGTTTTCTGAAACAGAAGTTACCCCTAGAAAAAAAAAATTGTATGATTAGGTAAAATGAAGTTTCATTCCTGAAAAAAAAAAGAATGTTCATAGGAAAAGACTCAGTTCCATATCCAAAATTATTGCTGACATCATTGGAAATTCAACTGAATGGAAGATTCACAGGATTATTCCTGTTTCTCATGGTACTTGCTGTGACCCCCAGCACTATAGGCTTTTCCAGGTGGGAAAAAGTACAACAGACATCCCTCCACTGAGAAATGCTCACACATCCTGGAAGGCAATAGCTGCTGTTTGCCCCACTGAAATGGAGCACCAGTGTGGATTTCTGGAGGCACCAAGAATCCACAATGCTGAACCAGGAGACCTGTGTCTGTGAAAAATACATATGAATTCAGAGCAGCTGCTGAATTTTACTCCACTATGTTAGACCTTCCTTAGCTGCTATAGAACTGTTGGTACTCTTTCATGCTTTTGCATAGAAAAAGGAGCTAAAAACTTAAATCCTGCAAGGGATCTAGTCCCAGCTGAGTCACCCAAGGTAATTTAGGAATTCCTTGGATTTATGCCCTCTGCTCCAACATATCTTAAGGCTAATACACAGGATTTTCTGTTTAGGATCTGTCATTCCACTCCAACCATTAAAAAAAATTCCCAGTACAGAGGGACACATTTCCAAAATATTATTAAATTTCTTTCAGAAGATCTTGTTTGCATGGTAACTTTTTATTAACTTAATTGCTGTATGCAACTAAAGAGACTCAGAAAAATTACCTATTTTCATGGGCTCAAGTACTTCAAGGAGAACACTGGGCTTCATTGTATTAGAGCACTCTTGGCTTCTTCATTGCTCTGAGCCATGAAAATTTGTTGTCAAAATATGTAAGCAAGTACCATAAAGCCTGAAATAAGGAGCAAAATTTTCTCTAATCTGAGAGAAGATTGAATTAAAAATCTGAGCTATGATTCAGATATGGGGTTTTTGTTTATATATTTTGCTTTCTGTTTACTTGATTAAAAAAAATCTGTCCTTACAAAGTTAGGGTTTTTTTTCTGTCGAAACTCCACCTGCCTTTTTCTGGTTTGCTGGAGGTTGTGTTTATGTATCACAAAAAAAAAAAAAAAA